>JAODAL010045974.1:0-31406 GCA_025379985.1 Phyllomedusa bahiana | reverse complement strand
TTGCTTACCATTTTGGGGAATACACCACTTCTTGATCATTTTCTTTTTCAGTTTTTTTAGAGAGGAAAAAATACAATTCTGCCATTGCTTTCATTTACTTTTTCTTTACAGAATATCACATGCATGTTAAATAATAGTTCAGGTAAGTATGGCACTATACAATACTACTGTATTGTAGTGTATTACACTAGGCATTCTATTAGGTTCTGGCAGGACTTCCTCTGTCTAACTGCTTAAATGTCATGGTTATTATTTACTATTATATCTAAGTGCTTAAAAAGTAGCATCATGAGCACAGCTATGTGTAACAGCTGTGCTCCTGATCACACAGGTATGCCCTTAGGATCATTATGACATATACAGTGGGGAAAATAAGTATTTGATACACTGGCGATTTTGTAAGTTTTTTCACCTACAAACAATGGAGAGGTCTGTAATTTTTATTGTAGGTACACTTCAACTGTAAGAGAGTCTAAAAAAATTCAGAAAATCATATTACATGATTTTTAAATAATTAATTTTCATTTTGAAAATGAAATAAATATTTGTTTCAATAGAAAAACAGAACTCAATGTTTGGTACAGAAACCTTTGTTTGCAGTTACAGAAGGCAGACATTTCCTGTACTTCTTGACCAATTTTGCACACAATTCACACAATGAAGCAGGGATTTTGGCCCACTCCTCCATACAGATCTTCTACAGATCTTTCAGGTTTCAAATGGTGCTGGGCTACATTGAGTTTCAGCTCCCTTCAAAGATTTTCACTTTAGTTCAGGTCTGGAGACCAACTTAGCCACTCCAGGATCTTCAAATGCTTATTACGGATCCACTCCTTTTGTTGCCCTGGCTGTGTGTTTTGGGTCATTGTCCTGCTGGAAGACCCATCTTCAATGCTCTTACTGAGGAAAGGAGGTTGTTGGCCAAAATCTCACGATACATGGCCTTAATCCATCCCCTCAGAAATATGATTTTTTACCCTCATGCTTCACGGTCGGGACAATATTTTTGGGGTTGTACTCATGCTTCTTCTTCCTCCAAACACAGCAAGTGGAGTTGATACCAAAAATTTCTATTTTGGTCTCATCTGGCCACATGACCTTCTCCAATGTCTCCCCTGGATCATCTAGATGATCGTTGGCGAACTTCAAATTGGCCTGGACATGTGCTGGTGTGAGCAGGTGGACTTTGTGTGCCCTGCATGATAGCGTGGTATGTTACTAACGGTAATTTTTGAGACTGTGGTACCAGCTCTATACAGGTCATTGACCAGGTCCTCCCATGTAGTTCTGAGCTGATTCCTGACCTTGCTCAGAATCATCCTTACCCTACGAGGTGAGATCTTGCATGGAACCCCATATCGAGGAAGATTGACAGTCACTCTTGCATTTCTTTCATTTTCTTATAATTGCACCAACAGTTGTTACCTTTTCACCAAGCTGCTTGCCTATTGTCCTGTAGCCCATTCCACCCGCGTGCAGGTCTACAATTTTGTCCCTGGTGTCCTTAGACAGCTTTTTGGTCTTGGCCATGGTGAAGAGGTTGGAGTGTGATTGTGTGTGGACAGGTGTCTATTATAAAGGTAACAAGTTCAAGCAGGTGCAATGAATACAGGTAATGAGTGCAGAGTAGGAGGGCTTCTGAAAGAAAAACTAACAGGTCAGTGAAATACAGAATTCTTACTGGTTGGTAGGTGACCAAATACTAATTTCATTCAATAAAGCAAAATAACTATTTAAAAATCATACAATGTGATTTTCTGGATTTTTTCAACTATATCTCACAGTTGAAATGGACCATTCTTTGTAGGTGGGAAAACCTGCAAAATCGCCAATGTATCAAATACTTATTTTCCCCACTGTATATCCATCATGAGCATGATCTTCTCCTTTCGGAAACTTGGCCCAGGGCAGTATTCCAACATAATAACAACCCAAATTACACCTCCAAGACGACCACTGCCTTGCTAAAGAAAATGAAGGTAAAGTTGTTGGACTGTCCAAGCATGTCTCCAGACCTTAATCCTATTGAGTATCTGTGGGACATCCTCAAACAGAAGGTCTAGAAGAGCAAGGCCTCTAACATCCACCAGCTCCGTAATGTCGTCATGGAAGAGTGGAGGAGAATTGTAGTGGCTGCAACCTGTGAAGCTCTAGTGAACTCAATGCCCAAGAGAGCTAAGGCAGTGCTGGAAAATAATGGTTGACACACAAAATATTGATAATTTGAGCATTATTTGTCTATTTTCACTTTAACATAATCAACATTACAAATATTATAGTTGGGAGCAAAGGAATCACTTCATCGTCAAAAAGGTGTGAAACATCCTTTCCATACTTCATCAGTAGTGGACCAGTGATTCTAAATTATACCTGGACATTACAGAGCGATTTAATGTTAGGGTTAATTCTTGAATGTATTTCCAAAAAATATACAAAGTTTCATATTCGTTCAAAAGAATAAAGAGACAAAAGAACTTTTCAATCATTTCTGACATTTTGATTTGTATAATTATGCATAAAAATCTATTACATGTATTTTAATGTATATACTATATTTGTTTAATCTCAAAGTATAAAATAAGAAAGTTTAACATATGGCTGCACAAAGCAGCTTTTTAACCTAATTTTTTTAAGTTGGATTTTAAAGGACTATTTTTTCCAAAATTTAGCAATTTGCTCCTGCTTCCTTTTTTGGGGAGTTTGTAAGCGGGGTTTAATAGTTACATAGTTACTTTAGTTAGTCCCGGTTTTAAAAAAAGACCGTTTTCCATAAATTTAAACCAAGGGGGGGGAAAATGTGGGTGAGGGGAAGGGGACAAGGATTTTAAGCCCCACCCTCCCCACTGGTTAATGCCCGGGAACCCAAAAGGGGAAAGGGAAACCAAAATTGCCCCAAGTGGGCCCTTTCTCTGACCCCAGGGGCCCCAAGCCAGGATCCCAAAAATTTTACATAGCAAGGGTCCCAAATAAATTATTCTTTAGTTCCACTAGGTACTAAGCCTTTCTTGAAACTCTTTTAAGTTCCCGGGGGCCCAAACCCCCCAGGCGGGCCTATTTCACGAAAAAACATTCCCTTACAGTGAAGAATGTCTTCTCCTCTGGAGTTTGAATCCTTTTTTTCTAGTAAAAGGGGAATGAAACCTTATTTTTTGGGGGCCCTGCACTTGAAATTTTTTTTTCCCCTATTTTTTTGTGGGAACCTTTTTATATTTTTTTTTTTAAAATTTAACCCAGGGTCTCCCCGAACCCGTTTTTTCCCTCAAGACTAAAAAAAATTTAAAATTCTACTAAACCAAAACCTTTTATAACAAGAATTCCCCTTTCCCCCTTAAAAATTTTTGGTTTTGCTCGTTTTTTTAACTACTCTACCCCAAATTAATCCCCTTCAAAAAAATGGTCCCCAGAACTGAAAGCTTTAATTCTAAGTGAGGTTTGCCCAAATTTGTTTTGTACGGGGTTTGGTAAAATTACTTTCCTTGTCCCACAGCCCCATGCCCTTTTTTAAACCAAAAAATTTTTCTTACTTGCCCTAAGGCAGCTGATTGAATTGCTTGCTGTTTTTTGTTATATTAAAAGGGAACCCCCAGATCTTTTCAACAACGTTTTTTTCCAATTTTTTCTCCCCGGGGAGATATGATCCCTTGTAGATTATTCAAACCCAGACACAAAACCTTTACATTTATCCACTTTGGAAACCCCCTTTTGCAAGTGGGGTGCCCAACCCCCTCAGTGTGCCCGGGGTCTGCTTAAAAAATTTTTTTGGCATTTTCCCAAATAGTTTTGCAACCCTGCATAGCTTGGTGTCATCGGGAAAAAAAAAAACCGTGTTTGTTCCCCCCACTTATCGTTAATAAATAATTAAATAAGAAAGGGACCCAATTTACTGAGCCTGTGGCACACCCCCCCACAAGGGGGAACCCCATTTGAGTGGGGAGTAATTTACCACCACCCCCTCTGAGTACAATCCATCGGGCCTTTTTTTTTAATCCAATTACAAAAATTGTTTCTCAACCCAATGGATTTTTTAAATTTCCCTAAAAAAGGGGTTTATGCGGGGACAGTTTTCAAATGCCTTTGCAAAGTCTAAAAAAAAATTTTCCCAAAAGGTGCCCCCCCAAACCCAAAACCTTCTATTTCCCCCTTTTAAAAAAAAGATCAAAAATTGGGTTTCCGGGACAGCTTCGGGCCCCTTTACAAAATCCATGTGGCAATTCAAAAAATAATGGGGGTGTTTATAAACTTTTCCCCCTGTAAAAAGCCCCTTTATAAAACCCCCTAAAACTTTTTTCCCCAAAAACAGTTTTTAAAAAATTTAAAAGGGCTATAATTAAACCGGGGAAAAGATTTTGGAACCTTTTTTTTAAAAGAAAAGGAAAAAACTTTTGGCCTTTCCCCCAGCTCCTGGAACTATACCAGTCACCAGGGAAAATCTCAAAAATTCATGTACAGGGGCACACCTTTTTAACCGAGCGGAGCTCTTTAAAAAAACATTTTGGGGAATGCCTTAAGGGCCCGGGAGCCTTGTTCCATTCATTTTTTTTAACTTGGCTTTGAACTTATTTTTTTACACTGACCCAAATTTAAATTTTAGCAGAGTTTTGTAAATAAAAATACGGGCCAAACCCCCTTCCCTTTTGTTTTGGCCCTTTTCCCCATCAAAAACCCCTTTTTTTTCTCATTGTTAGTATTTCTGAGTGAAGAACCTTTTTTTTGGGTATCTCCCCTTCCTTTTGGGGTTCACCAGTGACCACCCCCCCATAACGGGTTTTTTAAAAGGGTCCTACTTGTCGGGATTTTTTGGTTTTTGGAATTTATATGCTTAAAGAATTTCTTGGGGTTAGCCCTTGTTTTCCTTGGCCACCTGCCTTTTTTTTTAAATTTTTAAAGCTGCTTTTTATCACTTTTTTTACAGTTTTTTTTAAAGTCTCTATAATTTTCAAAGGCTGATGCGACCCCTTTTGACTTTATTTTTTAAATGCCCTTTTTTTAATGTTTATTTTCCCTCTTTAAAAGAAGGGAAAGCCCAAAGTTGGTTTTTGTTTAGTCCCTTAAAACTTGTTAAAACCCCAGGAATATATTTTTTCAATTAAAAATTTTCCCCCAAAGTATAATTTAAAAACCCCCCCCATTTTGGGGCTTTTTATTCACTATTTGCTAATAGCTTTTCCCAAAACTAGGGCCTGGGATTGCATCCCCCCAATTTAAAGGGTAAATTTGGGCCCCCTTTAAAAAAAAAATGTTTTTTTCCCTTTCCCCCTCTGTTTTTTTTTTTTTAAAATTTTTCCTAAAAAGAATTTTAATTTTTTGGGGCACTGTTACCCAAAAATTTTTAAAAACCCTGACCCGCCGACAAGTTCTGCTTTGTTAAAAAATTTACCCGATCCCAAAATTAAACAAAACACTTCTAGTTTGGGGTTTTCCCCCAAACGCCCCCAAAAAGTAATTTTCCCCTTTAAAAGATTGAGGGAAATTCCTTCCCCTTTTAGTTGGGTGCAGAAAACCCCTCCCTTTAACCCTTTTTACCCCTTTTATTTTTTATTTTCCCCACTCCTAAACCCTATTTTAAATTTTTTTCCCCACTCCTTCTGGAAAAACTTTCCCCCCGCACAGCCCAAACCCCCTTTCCCTTCAGGGGCAATTTTTTCTGTAAAAAAAGATTTTTAAACCCCAAAAGAAAAAAATAGCCCGTTCTTAAGGGAAACCAAAAACCCCCCTGTCCTACAAAAAGACTTCAGCCAGCATTTTAAAATCCCTGAGCTCCCCCTGGTTTTTTTCCTGAGTAGCGCAAGGGACCGGGGTATTCCGGGAAAAAACAACCTTTAGGTCCTTCCATTTTACCTTTGGGGCCTAATTTTTTAAAAAATTTTTTTTAGGATCCTCCACCTTTCCGGTAATTTTGTCATTGGTTTAAAATGGGGCCCCAAAAAGATGGGGAAATTGCCACTTCTCCCTGTAATTTATCCCCTCGGTTCCCCCACATGCCCCAACCCCGGCACCCGGGGGACAGCAAAAACCCTTCGGTTGAGGGGGGTTTGGCGAAAAAATTTTTATCCATCTTCCCTGATTAAAAGAATCCCCCACAACTACTAAATGTTTTTTTTTACCTGCATTTCCCCTCCCCCCCCAAATATGTTGGGCTGCTCTTCCGGTTAGGAATGCAGGAAAGCATTGTCCACAAAGGGCTGCCATTTTCTGAGATTTGATTCCCCAGCTTTTATCGCCCAATTTGGTAATTTTCTCGGAATCTCAGGCGGAGAAGTGGCCTTCCGTTTTCTGGTACCCCGAGAACTCCGCCTGGCTGCGTTAACCCAGCTACACGGCTCGTCCTGGTGGGCCTATACTCTACCCTCAACATTTAGCCACTAACTGTTTCCCCAAGAGTAGCAAACTCTTCTCTTCATTGTCAATCGCCCTCAGTGTCGCATTTTGCTCCTTTAGGTCTAAAATACGAGCTACCAGAGTAGCAACATGCTCACATCTGCTACAGCGGTATTCACCCTGGATCTCTTGCTCCAGTAGTGTATACGTATGGCAGATTGTGCACTGCTGGAAATTGCCAGTGAAGCTGCCCATTATCCCGGTGCAACAGCAATGAAGAGAAAAAAAAAGTTAATGTTATTGAAGTATTAAATAAAAGAGGTTTTTTTACTTTCCAGATTTTCTCTCCTGTTTTTAACTCCGGTTTGTTAACTCAGCAGTCTGTTCTCTCAAGCACTCAGTTTGAGCCAAGCAATGGAGCCACCCCCTCCCCCCAGACATGTAATGCAAAGGTCCTGGGGGTACACCAGTGCTGCTTTTTTTTTTTTTTTTAATGTGTCAGTACTTTAAACACAACCTGCAATAGAAAAATAAATAAAACAATTTTGCTACAAACTATATGTAGCCACTCACCAATCCTCCGGTTTGTTAACTCAGCACTCTGTTCTCTCAAGCACTCAGTTTGAGCCAAGCAATGGAGCCACCAATGGAGTTGTTATTGAAGTTTATCCTTAAATAATTTGCTGTTAAAGACATAGGGCGACATGTTCGAAAATTGGCGTCGCCGTTTCGGTTTTTCGGCACATTTGATCAGTGTAAAGGGCGCCTGAACGTACGATCCTTTCAAAAATCTGACGTCTGGTATACCATGCATAGTAGACTAAGGGCGACATTTCCCAACACGTCAACGCCAGTTTTTTGGTCTATATTGCGCTAAAACCGCTGTTGACGCCATATTTTGGATGTAAATGAACTGTCGTACACCAAAACTAGGCGCACTGTATGCCAGGACCGACACATCATAATGCGCCTAAAAATGATGCGCTGTGCGCCTCCATAACGAAATGTGCCTACTGAGGCGCATAGCACATCATTACAAATGTATATGTGTTAAGCGCATTTCACATTTTACCTGTATATGTTAGGCGCATTACATATTTTTGGGCCATTTTCATATCTTGTAATGATAAGCTATCCCTTGTGAAATTTGTGTATCATTCTAGGTATGTAATGGCCCTAAAAGGGCTTTACTTATGGGCCACAGCATATCTTTTGCTAATTTTAATGCATTTTTTTTAGGCTATTACAATGTTTGTCCCCCGACGTATAATCCCCTGTTTTGGTATTTAAAAAGTTCCTTTATATCGAAATTGGCTTTAAAAAAGTTTTTTTGCCCGCAAAATCAAATTGTATTGGGAAGGGCCCCCCAAATTGGTAAACTAAAGATTTTATTTTCTTTTCAAAATCAATTATCATTAAAAATTTCTCTCCTGCAACTTGCTCTATTTCTTAGAGTTGTCCCCCTTGCACAAATTCCAGTTTACTACATATATTGAACTGTCCTTGCCAAAATTCTGCCCTTATTCAGCCAAATTTCTATTAAAATGGGTACTAAAAAACCTGGCAATAGGCTACCTTTAGTTTTGAAGCCCACAACAACATTCTTGATGCCTCTAGAACCTGCATGTTGTCTCTTTTTACAACTTAAACCCCTTTTTCCATCTCCAGTAATGATCTCCAGGTCTTGTTCCATGACGCTTCTCAGCAGTAAGTCCTACACTATGCAGAATTGTCAAAGCCTTTTTGTTTTTGTAGTTCATCAGCCCATCACCTATCTTAGAAGTAACAAGTTTTCAGTTTTGGGGTGCCCCGTCCAAAATTCAAGTGACAATCCACTAAAACCATGCAATACTCAACTTACATTTTCCTGATAACTTTTAACAAAAAAACACTTTACCATTTCAAGACAGTCTCTTAAAGTAAACAACGCATTCCTTTATCCCAAAGAAGAAGCATAATATTTGCACCTATTAAATGCTGCATTGTTTTTGCATGACAGTGGCTTATTGTGGATACAACTTCAAAAATTCTGTTCATGCTCTACTGAAATTATCTTTAGAAACTTTATTGTCAGGGGGCCGGGGCCCGCTGCCCCCCCGCGACCAAACCCCCCATCGCGGGGACCACCCCTCTCCTCCCCTCGCCCCCGCCCCCCCTCTTTACCCGGCCGCGCTCCGATCACCCGCTCCTCCCTTTTCCCGGGCCTCGTGGCGGGCCGCGTTTAAGGGCGCGCCGGCTTCTCAAAAATTTAAAGGGCCATGTCCCGATAATGGTCATTAGGGGCGTGGTTTTAATTTAAGGTACCCCCCCATACTTCCTGCCGTTTTGGTGTGTTACCTGGTCTAGAGGTTTTGCTTTTCCGTCCTGATTACCCGTGTACCTCCTTTTCCGCTCTTTTCCTGCCCTTTGCCTGTTTGCCCCTCCCCCGACCGCTGCCGCCCTGACCACAAACCTTGCTGCCTCCCCTGCCCTTTCTCCTTCCCCCTACGCCCCCCGGATTACGTTTCTGTACCACCTGTACCCCGGGGCCCCTTTCGCAAGCAAGTCACGTCAGGGGGAAAAGACCGGTAGCCTCACGCGCAGCAGTCCCTCCCGCTTTTGGGCGGGGTCTGGGGGAAAACCCCGGGGCACTTAGATTCTGTTCCCTGGCGTGGCTTACTATCACCCCTTGCGTTGGCCCACGGGTCCCCTCCCCGTTTCGTACAGATGGCCATGGGTTCCCCAGGGGGACCCTGCCCGATCTCCGGGCGTCCCCTAAAGCGCGCCCAGCAAGCCAACGCATGACCAGCTAGCCCCATGTGCAGAAATGGCGATCTCTGCCCCACCGGGGGGCCCCTTGCACCTGCATCCGTTGTCCCGGGACCATTGCTCTACCTGCTCCGCTTCGGGACCCCCCTGCATTTCCACTCCCCCACGCTACGATGGAGATCCCAAGAAAGCCGTGGGTTCATCACCCTGCTCCTCCACCTCGAAATGAGGTCACCAATTTCCCTTAAAAAGCGAGCCAAGGGGCCTTCATTATCAGCCCCTTTTTTTTTGGAGAACTTGGTTTGGGGTACGCCCTATGGGGGTCGAGGGGGGCCCTGACAGGGGCCCCCAAGCCTTCCCCCGGGGGGTTCCGAAACCGTCTTGGGGAAACCGGGCCTTTTTCTTCGGTTTGCCGAAACGCTGCCCCCGGCTACTTCGGGGCCCCACCCCAGTGGGTTTCAGTATTGGGGCAGTTTCGCACTCTCGCTTCGGAGCGGGACTGGAAAAAACAAAGGGTTTGGGGGCGAAATTTTGGAAAGGCTTTTTCGGGGGAACCCAAGGACGACTGGGCCGCTGGGAATTTCCTACCACTCCCTTTGGGAAATGATCAAACCCAAATTTGGCCCCCCGAGTGGATTTCGTTTTTTGGGAAAAAGGCAACAAGAGTTTCCGCCACAAGGGGAAAAAACCGGTTTCCCTTTTAAACCCCCACGTTTTTTTCCCCCCCAAGTTTTTTTCTTCCCAAAAAAAAAAAAAAAAAAAAAAAAAAAAAAAAAAAAAAAAAAAAAAAAATTCCACCCCACCCAAAAAAACCCCCAACCCCCCAAAAAATAACCAAAAAAAAAACCCACCCCCAAAAAAACCCCAACCCCCCCCCCCCCTCCAAAAAAAAAACAAAAAAAAAAAAAAAAAAAAAAAAAAAATTTTCCCCCAAAACCTTTTTTTTTCCTTTTTAAAAACCCCCTTTTCCCCCTTTTTTGGGCGGCTTTTGGCCATTTCATTGGGGGGAATGCCCCCGGTGCCCCCCGGGAAACTTGCACCTAGGCTCGTAGGAAGGAAACCCTAAGGGGGTCAGAAGGGCCCATCCCCCGTTTTGCCCAAATCCCCGAAATTATATGGTGCTTCTCTGGACAGAAACCTTAAGGCCTCCGCCTTTATTGATTCAGGATCACGGGAAAACTTCAAAAAAACCACAAACTTGTGACCGGTTGTTTTCCGGGGACTCCATTGCTGAAAAATAGTTCGTTTTCCTTTGGGTTTAGGGCGTTTCCCTTTAAAGGGAAACCTATGGGCCTTCCGTACAGCCCCCATCTTCTGAAAATTTGGGGGCCTTCAAAAGGAGAATTTTGGCTTTTATTTCCTCCCTTCGATCCCCCCTGGGAGTTTTTTTTTTGGGGCCTTTCCCTTTTGCTACGGACCAACCCCGACTTTGGATTGGACAGGTAAGTCGGGTTTGGGGGTTCCCCCGGTCTCTTCTTTCCCCTGTCCAACCCGGAAAACTGGGCTTTTCAAGTCGCCTCAGGGAAACCCTGCCAAGCCTCCCGGGCCCCTCCCTTTCCCCCTTTAACGGGGACTTTGCCGATGCCCCTTTTCGGGGTGGCAAAAAACTTTTTCCCCCAAACCGGGCCTTATGATTGCCCAAAAGGACCTGAAACAGGGCTTCTCCCCCAAGGGGGGTTTTCCCTCTTTTCCCCCCGGGAGACTAAGGGATGTCTGAGTCATAAAGGAGAACCTCCGCAAAGGGGTTCCCCCTAATTTCCCTCGTCCCCGGGGGAGCCGGTTTCTTCTTCGTGGGAAAAAAGAGGGCCCAAATCCGCCCCTGCTTTGATTATGGGGGCCCCTGAACAAGATTACCATAAAAAAACCGCTCCCCGTTGCCCCTTGACTCCAAAACTCTTTAAACCGCTGGGGGGGCCCAAAAAATTTTTTTCAAAAAAGGGATCTTCTTTGGGGCCCTACAATTTAATCCGCATTAAGGAAGGCGACGAAGGGAAAATGGCATTTAATAGGGGACCCCAAATTTCGGTATTTGGTTAGGGCCTTTGGGGTCTCTGCAACGCCCCGGCAGTTTTTTCAAAATTTTGTCAATAAAATTTCTTTCGGGACTTTCAAAGTCTGGAATGTCTATTTGGGAAAGTTTTTCCCTCATCTTCCCCCCAGTTTCCCGGGGACTCACCCGCCACCAGGGTCCCCCCGGTCCTCAGGGACCCCCGCACTTTCAGCTCTTTCCCAAAAAACCCGGAAGGGTCTCAAAAACGCACCAGCTTCCCCCTTTCCCTGGGGTAAAATCGTCTCTGATAGGGGTCTCCAATGGTTTCCTTTCCAAGCTCTCCGCGGTGTTGCAAGGGGCCCAAAAAACCCATGAGCCCCCCGGGCCAAAAAAAGCCCTTTTTTGGGGTTTCCCAAATTAAATTTACAGCAATTTTTTCCCCCCCTTTCTCTACACTTGGGGCCCCCCTTTGGGGGCTCTGACTCAAAAGAAAAAAACCCCAAGCCCCGGGTTTCCCCAAACCTCAAAGGGCCTTAAAAGGGCTCAAAGCTACATTTGTTTGGGTCCGATCCTGTCTCCCCCAACCCCCTAACCGCCCCATTTTTTCTGGAAGTGGGATCCTTTTCATCGGCCGGCGCTGCCCTTCTGCAAAGTCCTCCTCTGGAATAAATCGACCTGGGGGATTTTTCCCCAAAAAACCTTTTCCCCTTTCCGAAAAAAAAATTCCGGCGGCACTCCCTTCTCGTTCCTGGATACGGTGGGTTTCTCGAGTCCCCCCCCAGAAATTTTGCCCCCCCTGGGGAATGTCAGGGAAAACCCCCGTGGTTCTCCAAGGGCCCCCCCCCCGGGAAAAGACAAATTGCGCCCTCCCTTGCGCCCTGGGAGTCCTAAAGGGGGGACCGTTCCTGGGTGCCTGGGCAATCCGGGAGCCCCAAGGCCCGCTGAACTGATCCCCCGCTATTACGGGTTGGTTACTCTTGCTAAAGGATGTCAGGGACTTTTGTTCACCCCTCCACCTCCTGGGCCCGGAAAAAGGGTCCCTCGTATCAAACCCGGGGCCCTTCTTCCCCTTTCCCCCTTGTGGGGAAAAACCCTCCCCAATTTCCCAAGGGGATTTCATTCCCGACCCCCCGCCCCTTTTCGGGAAAAACACGGTCATTTTGGGTCGTGACCAACCTTTTTTCCCAAAAATGGCCCCACTTGCCCCAAACCCCTGGGTTACCCTCTCTCCTCAGTTTCCCCCCAAATTTTTTTTCAGTCACTTTTTTCCCCGTCTGCTTGGTTCCCTTTACACTTTGGTCTCTGCCCAAGGGGAGTCCAGTTCTTTTGCAAAATTTTGGGGGGCTTTGTGGGGTAAATTTTGCAGGTTCACTTAGATTTCCCCATCCGCTTTACCCCCCTCCCAAACGAAGGGGCCAGGTAAAAGGGGGTTTAAACCCGGGTTTAGGGGGTCCCCTTCCTGCGGCACTTTGTGTCCGCCCGGCAGGAAAATTGGTCGATCTTCCCCCTGGGAAGGTTTTTTTTTATAATCTTTAGATTCGGGATCCCGGGGGCCCCCCCCCTTTTTGTCGTGTTTGGGTTTTCAATTTCCCCGCCCGCCCCCCCCCCCCTTTTTACCTGCGAAAGTCCCGGGCCCTGGATGCCCAATTTTAAGGGGCATCAAGGCTCTTGGCACTCCCCTCGACAGGGCCCTGTTTCGGGGGTTCCCGCTGGGGACTAAAGGGCCAGGGTGAAATACCCCTTCCCTTTTGCCCTTTTTTTGAGCCTGGCGATAAGGTTTGGCTATCCCCCAAATTATTCGTTTAGGGTTTCCTAGCCACAAGCTAGGTCCCAAATTTCGTGGGGTCCCTTTGGGGGTTTCGAAAATCAAAACCCCGGGGACCTAAAAAGCCTCTTCCTCCTTTCCCTGGGATCCCGAAACCCCTTTCCCTGTCCCCCCTCCTCAACCCGTGGTGCTGAAAACGTTCTCCCCTGGTCCCGTTCCCCAACCCTTTTCCTGTGGCCAACTCCAAAAACAAATTTTTAGGTCAAGGAGGGTGTTGGCTTAAAGAAAAAGTGAGGGGGGAAATTCTTTTTATTGACGGAAGGGGTTCGGGCCCGGGGAGCGGGCGTGGGAAAAAGGGGCCAACCTGTCTCCCGACCTCCTTTTTAGGGTTTTAAAAAAGAAAGGGGGGGACCCAAGGGGGGTAATGGTCCGGGGGCGGGGCTACCCCCTGCCCCCCCCGACCATATGTCCCCCCCCCGCGGGGGGGCCCGCGGGGGCGGCCCCCCAACCCCCCTTCTGCCTCGGGTTGGCCCCCCTCTTTACCCCCGGGGCTCCGGGAAACGCCGCTCCCTCCCCGTCCCCCCCACGTGCCGGGCCGCCGCCTTTAAAGGCCCCCTTGCGGCCGGCTTTCTCTAAATTTTTTGGGCCATGTCCCGAAAAAATTGGTTTATTATCGGGGGCTGGGTTTTATTTTAAAGGGATCCCCCCCCCAGTACTTCCGCCCGTCCCGTTGGTGTGCTTACCCAGTGTTTTAAAAAGAGTATTGCTGTTTGGGCCCCGATTCCCCCTGTAATCCTTCCGCTACGTTTCCCCCGACCTTTCCTTTTTTTCCGGGCCCCGCCCCGACCGTTCCCGCCCTGACCAAGAACCCCCTGTGCCCGCCCTGACCTTCTTTCCTGCCCCGACACTCCCCCAGATTAAATTTCTTTCCACGCTGGGAACCCCGGTGCCTTGCAAACAAGGGCACGGGCAGGGGGAACGCCTGGTTCCTCACGCTGCAGCAAAATCCATCCCCTTTTCGGGGGGCTCGGTTTAAAACCGGGGGTACTTTAGAAATTCCCTTCCCGGCGGGGCTTACTATCACCGGGGGGCGTTGGGGCCCCGCGGTTCCCCTCCCCCGTTACAATTATTTTTTTAAAACAGAATGAATTCCCGGGAAATTTTTCCAAGGGAAATTTGTACATTTAAGTGTTTTGGGTTTCTTTATTTGTTTCTTTTTTGCAAAAATTTTAAAAATGTAATTTTAAAAATAAAAAAAACCCCCAAACTCTATGGGGAAGGGTATGAAAAAGTGTGCCACCTAAAACATTCTTTCGTAAGTTAGTGTGTTTTCCCTCAGTATGTATGAAAGGTCTACAGCAAGCACTCTTAAAATCTGTGAGACCAAAAAAGTGTGCAAAATTTTGGGGCAAAATTTGCCTCAGAACTGCCACTATGAAATTGGAATGGATTAGTCTGACACTTTCGCTCCACAATCTGTCAAACCACGTTCATAAATGTGTCTAATGTTAAATTGGCAAACACCCCCCAAAAGAATTGGGCTACAAAAAAGTGTCGGGTTTTGTGCGCTTTGTCCAAAATTTTGGATTTGGACTGCATACATCTGTTTGACTGGGCTACAACAGGGTTTTTGGCTCAAAGTACGGCAGAAAAGTGGCACAGCCCCATTCATACATATCGCCCTATGTGTAAGTTCAGCCATAGTGCGAAGTTACTTCAGCTAAAGAATACATACGTTTAACTTGTTGTTAATTTTAATGTTGTTCCCCAAAAACCTTTCTGCACCTCGGGTGGTCTAGCTAGTCACCCCGTCCTCAGAAAAATGGGGTTTTTGGGTGCTTGCACCCATCCCCCCTTTTTTTCATTTTTAGGGAATCCTAAAAATATAGGGGGGCTCCCTAGAACCGCCCTCGCATGGAAGTGTGCTTGTGAGAATACTCTTTAAGAAGACAATCTGGGGAAAAAATGTAAATGTAAAAGCAAATCGTTTAAATACCAAGCCCTCTACTATTCAACAACACTCTTTTAAAGTATTCCCTTGACTGAAGTTAGCTAGTCATGCTCCTTAAAGTATTGAGGGTTTACTATAAAGAATTAGAAACCCAAGAAGGTCCTAATAATGTTCACAAAAAGGTGCAGTCTTTCGCTTGTAAACTGCAGGAAAAATCCATAATGGCCCAGGTACGTTTTTGAAAGCATGGCTTGCCTGATGGATAGAAATCAACTGAATAATTTATCTTTTTTGAAATATTTTTACTTAAAAGATTTATTACAAATGCCAGGGAAAGGTCTAATTTTTAGTACCAAAATTAAGGTAAAAGTTGAAAACGCAATTTTTATTAAAATCCAACTATGACCCTATTGATGCGACTTAAGTATTGTCTCTCTGCAGGAAGAGCTGCTGACCCTATGAGATACTTAATATTAGACATTGCTATTTCTTCTTTTTATTTATTTTATAATAGAATCTATTATTTTAGCATTTTATGGCAATTGTGATTTGTACAAAGTGTATATGTCATGACATCAGATCTATTGAATTTAGGATTAATGAGATAATGTTTGAAAATCCATCGCCCATTTTAATTTTAAAATGGTCACTAGTAGACTTAAGTATTATTTTCCTGAGGAAACAATAAGAAATTTGAAACAATGAAATATTTGTTATACATGTTGAGACATGATGAGGAACCTACAGTTGAAACCAGAAGTTTACTACGTTATAAAAAGACTATGCATGTTTTCAATATCTGACATGTATTCAGATACTTACCTGCTTTAGGTATTGGTTCCAAAATTTTTAATAAATGCCAAATCCCAGAATAAGAAAAGGGAAAGAGAAAGAGAGGAGAGAGGGAGAAAGAGAGAGAAAGGGAGAAAGAAAGAGAGAGAAGGGGGAAAAGGGAGAAGAAGAGAGAAGAGAGAAAGAGAGAAAAAAAAGAGAATTTTTAAGGCAGTTTTAATTCTTTCTGTAAGTCAAAAATTTAAACATCATTTCATTAGTATTTGGTAGCATTGCCCTTAAACTGTATGACTTTGGTCAAACGTTTTGGATATCCTTCCACAAGCCTCTCACAATAATTGGTAGGAATTTTGGCCCAATCCTCCTGACAGAACTGGTCTAACTGAGCCAGATTTAAAAGTTGCCTTATTCGCACCTGACTTTTCAGCTTTTCCCATAAATTTTCAATAGGATTTAGATCAGGGCTTTGTGATGGCCACTCCAAAACATTGACTTGGTTTCCTTAAGCCACTTGTAACCAGTTTGGAAGTATGCTTTGTATGTCATTGTCTATGTTTTGTCATTTGTCTATTTGGAAGACCCATTTCCACCCAAGCTTTAACTCCCTGGCTGATGTCTTGAGATGTTGCTACAGTATTGCCACATGTTCTTCTTTCCTCATGCTGCCATCCATTAGTGCACCAGTCCCTTCTGCAGCAAAGCAACCCCACAACATGATGCTGCCATCCCAATGTTTCACAATTGGGATGGTGTTCTTAGGCTTCCAAGATTCTCCCTTTTTCCGCAAATGTACAGATAGTCATTATGGCCAAACAGTTCAATTTTAGTTTCATCAGACCACAAGACATGTCTCCAAAAATGTAGGTCTTTGTTCCTGTGTGCATTTGCAAACATCAATCTGCTTTTTATGGAATTTGTGGCTATGGCTTCTTCCTGACAGAGTGGCCTTTCAGCCCATGTTGATACAGTACTCGTTTCACTGTGGATAATGACACAATCTTACCAGTTTCAGCTAGCATCTTCACAAGGTCTTTTGTTTTTGTTCTTGGGTTGATAAGCACATGTCGGACCAAAGCACGTTCATCTCTGAGACACAGAAGCTGTCTCCTTCCTGAGTAGTATGATGGCTGGACATTCCCATCTTGTTTGTACTTGCATATAACTGTTTGTACAGATGAACGAGGCACCTTCAGGTATCTAGAATTTGAACCCAAGGATGATCCTGACTTGTGCAAGTCCACAGTTCTCTTCCTGGTATCTTGGCTGATATTTTTAGACTTTCACATGATGTTACACACAGATGGAATGTGTTTCTGGTGTGCATTAAAAAAAATCCAGATCAGAAGCTTCCAAAGACATGAAATCATCATATGGGCTGTCCCAAATTTTATAAAGGCATAGTAATCCTAGTGTATGTAAACTTTTGACTTTGTAGAAAGTAATACAAATGGCTTAAAAAAATTCTCTCGCTCATTATTCTGCATTTGGCAAACTTAAATAATTTTGGTAAGGTTTAATCTGATTTCTGTTCCGATAGGGAGAATAACATGCATAGGTGTCTTTTTATATAGTGTATGCAAACTTCTGGTTGCAACTGTATATGATTTTGCACCATGATGTGCCTGTTGTCCTTCTGGGTCTTGTCAGTGCATTTGCCTTTTTTGATTCTCTGCGCTTGAAATAAACCTATTGTCTTCCATTTTTTCTCTTATAATAAAAGGTGTTTTGCAAAGGGCTTGAGAGATCAGTACATTGTACAAAGTTTAAAGAAGAGATTTTCAGTATTATCCTCTCTCAGGACTTTTTGGTATATTATTTTGTATAGGACAGTTTTTTTTTAAATATTATTGCAAGGATAATATACACTTTTTTACTTTATTTTTTAATCTTTGTGTGCACCACTACTACACTGCCACATCAAATATGAACAATTTTGTCTTGTAATCCATTAACACCTTTGTAATCATTGTTTTAGCAATCACATTAAAGTGAATCAAAGCATATGATTACCCAAGTTAGACTACTAGAGTATAAAATGTTTCATGTTCAACTATTTTAGCATTAATTAGCAGGTAGATATGATGCACCTGCCAGGTTGTAAAGAATTTGCAACATATGATCTATCATGGTCTTCCCTTTAATACAGTCATATAATGCAATTAGATCACACTTTGGGCCACATGTATGAAAACTGTCTTGGTTTAAAACTCACTTTATTGAACATAGGAACCAATCAGAGTGCCCTTTTCATTTTTCCAGAGCATTATATGACATGAAAGGGGCACTCTGATTGGTTGCTATGGGCAACAAAGTGAGTTTTAGACTAGACAGTTTTCATACAAGTGGCCCTTTATCTATGTATTTGAAGAAATTTAATATGTATCGTTGATGGGGACTCTGTGTTCTCAACTGTATGCATTTTTTTCTTAAATGCAGGTAGTGTTGTAAATATCTTGCTTTACTTTACACTGAAGTTTATTAAAAAAAACACCTATATTCAACAAATGTGCAAACAGTAACATGATGTGAAAACCCAGCCTTAATGTTTATAAAATCATGAAGATTGTATTGACATGCCTGTTATGGAATATTGTCAGGGGAGTAACTATTGGAAGTGCAGTGGTAGGAGTTACATCCAGCTCCTGCACCTGTAAGAAGTCAAAAGGCTTCCTGTCTCTTAATAAGAAACCAGTTTTATTGAAGAATGATAGAAACTAGCGTATTGATTTTGCGGTCTTGAAACTCTCACTGCTCTAGGGATATCACTAGCCTTATTATTGTGCCCCCCTTTTCCACCCCCCTCCCTTTTTTTTGTCTCCCCCACTTCCTTTTTTTTTTTGGTTTTGTTTTATTGTCACTCACCTATTCCTCTCCTTACCCACCCTCTTTCCCCCTTCTGTTAGTGCACCATGTATGAAATATGACCTTTCACAGTTGTTTTGCTAAGTAACATTTAGAATTATTTCTTTGATTGCTATATGCGCCTATAGCTATGTACGCCTTTGTAAGGTTGATTTGTCATTTGTATCTTGCTTGTCAATAAAGAAACGTTGAAAAAGAAAAAAAAAAGAAACCAGTTTTATAAATAACTAATGAAAAGTGGGGGGCCCTGATAAAAATTTTCAGTAGGGCACAGGAGCTTCAAGTTATTCCTTTAAATATCAATGAGCACTTAACAATCACTTAACAACAATGCATAATAGTAATTATACGCCAACAGTTAATTTCTCAATACCAGCAACAAAAGATCACAACATCAACACAATAAATACAAAGAATATATAAAGTCATCAAATCTTATTATGAATAATATACTGTGTATAAATACACTGACAAGCAAAAGGGTAACAATGTTTAGAGCATTTGACTTTCAGGCTCAATATCTCACCATCCACTCTACCTACCAGTGTTCGATTGGGTTGAGGTCTGGGGACTCTAGGTGCCAATCCAACTACTGTACTTCATTGTCACCATTTCTTTGCCAATCTTGACATATGCTTCAGGTCGTTGTCTTGCTGGAAAACTATGTCATCCTTTTCATACCCATAGTATCCGTGTGTATGAAATAAATCATCTGGTAAGATACTCACAGCATTGAGATCACCATCGATTTTGGTCAAGTATCCTTTTTCTGTGAAACAATCCCATATCATCAGGCTTCTTCCACCAAACTTGACAGTGCCTTCAATTTCTCGATTTCAAAACATTGATAACCTTTTGCTTGTCAGTGTAAATTATAGCTGCTGCTAAAAGCAGGGATCAAAGCCAGCTACAATCCCTGCGGTTTAACCGTTTAAACACTGTGGCACTATTCCTCCATTCCTCAATTTGATAGGCACCCCCGCAACGAGATAGCAGGGTGTCGAGCTGCTACCATGGCAGCTTAAGACCTAATTAGTTATTTCATAGCCACCATATTAACGCATCTGTTATTTCCTGCTTCAGACAGGAAGCAATAGAACCGCTATCTTGGCACTACCTTCTTAATTATCTGGAGCATGCAGAAGTGTGTACAAGCAATCAATCAAGTTGTCAAATACTCTAAAAAGACTAAAAGTACAAATGTAAAAGTTAAAAAGTAAAAATAAAATAAAAAATATTAAAAGGACAATCGGTATCGCAGAAATTAACATTTTTTTTCTGGAGGCAATTCCAAATGGCAAAATTGCTTATTTTGCTCATTTCACATCTCCAAAAAAATGGAATAATAATTTAACAAAAATTACTTGAATCCCAAAATGTACCAATAAAAATCATGCTTTAGTCAACAAAAAAGTTGTTGATCAAAGAAAATGGTGTTATAGCACAAATTTAAGAAATAAAGAATTTCTTAAAATTTTTTTGAAAGTGCTAAAACATAATGAAAACCCTAATTTGATATCACTAAAAACCCTAATACAAAACCCACAAAATTAATTTCATACCGTTGATGAACAAACATAAAGAAAAAAGCTGTTGCAAAAACCAAAAGAGAAAATTATTTTTTTTTTCACATTTCACCCAATTTAGGATTTGTTTTAGGTTTCCCAATACATTTTATGGTTAGTGATGAGCGATTACGTCGACTATCGTCATCGGGCGATAGTCAAATATTTAATTTTTAAAGACAAATTTCCGATAGTCGAAAATACATTATCGCCGATGCCTTTACAGTCTAGGGGAGAGGAACAAAAACCTTAAATTCTTTAAAACCAAACAGGGCGGGGAGAAGCTGGGAATTTTAAAACCACAAAAGTAAATTTTTGGATACAACCCTTAAAATTTTAAGGAAACCCATCTTGGGTTTTATAAAAGCCACAGAAAAAAAGTCACAGCCCATTAAACAATCCTTTCTTGTACAGCAAAACCCTTAAACCACTTCACCCACAAAAAAAAAAAGGCCAGAAGGCGTATTATTTGAACCATCTTTTTTTTAATTTTTTGGAACTGGACATTGACAAACCCTACCCTTTAAGGGCAGCATGCCCCTTTAAAACCCCAAACTGACCCCAGAATTAAAAAAGGCCGGAAAAAGGGAGCCCTTTAAACCACCTTTGTATTAAAAAAACCCTGGACTTTTGCCCTATCCCCTGTCCGGCCACAGCATGAGCCCAAAACCCTTGCATAAACCCCCAGTTTAAAAAGTGCGGGGAAAAAAGGGTTTCCTTTTAAAACCAAACCTTTTTAAAGTTGAACTGGCCCATAGACAAACCCTGTCCTGGCCACAGCGACCCCCCAAACCTGAAATAACCCCAAAAATTTAAAGAGTGCGGGAAAAAGAGGACCCTTTCAACCCCCTTTTTTAGTTTAACGGGGACAAAGAAAAAAACCCTGTCCGGGGGGCCACAGCATGACCCCCAAATCTGCATGACCCCCCGGTTTAAAAAAAGGTGCCGGAAAAAGGAATCTTTCAACCACCATTTTGGGTTAAAACGGGAAAATAGATTTATCCCTGCCCCGGGGCCCACAGCTGACCCCCCAAACCCATGAACCCCAGATTTAAAAAGGGGCCCGGAAAAAGGAGTTTTTTAAAACCACCATTTTATTTAAAAACTGGACATAGACAATCCCTGTCCGGGCCAAAAGAAAGAAAACCCAAACCTGCATAAAACCCCCAAAAAAAAAAGAAAGGAGAAAGGAGTTTTTGAACCACCATTTTAATTTTAAACGGGACAAAAGCCCTATCCCGTCCCTGGGCCACAGAAATGAGCCCCAAACCTGCATGCCCCCAGTTTAAAAAAGTCCGGGGAAAGTAGTTTTTAAAACCCCTTTTTATTTTTCACTGGACATAGACAAAAACCCCTGTCCGGGGCCCACAGAAAGAGCCCCAAACCCTAAAGCCCCCCAGAAAAAAGTGCCGGAAAAAAAGGAGTCTTTCCCAACCCCACCTTTTTATTTTGAACTGGACATAGCCCTATCCCTGCCCCGGGGCCAAGCATGAGCCCCCCAAAACCTGCATGACCCCAAAATTAAAAAGTGTCGGAAAAAGGAGCCCTTTCAACCCACCATTTTAGTTTCACTGGAATGGGGACTTTTCCCCTGCCCCCTGGGCCAGGGCATGAGCCCCAAACCTCCCATAACCCAGATTAAAGAGTGCTGGAAAAAGGATCTTTAAAACCACCATTTTATTTTTTCACTGGCCCATAGACTATCCCTGCCCCGGGGCCCCAAAAAGCATGACCCCCAAAACCCTTTCATACCCCCAGTTTAAAAAGTGCCGGAAAAAGGGTCTTTCAACCACCTTTTTATTTAAAAACGGGACAAGACATCCCTGTCCTGGTAAACAAAAAAGGGCAATGAGCCCCAAACCGGCAGGGAACCCCCCGTTTTTAAAAGGGCCCGGGAAAAAGGAGCCCTTTCAACCACCATTTTATTGAACGGACATAGACAACCCCTGTCCGGGGCCCCCGGAAATGAGACCCAACCTGAAATACCCCCAAATTAAGAATTTCTGGAAAAGGAGTTTTTAAACCCACCATTTTGGTTTAAATGGACATAGATTTATCCCTGTCCGGGGCCACATCATGACCCCCCCAAACCCCTGCTGACCCCCAGATTAAAAAGTCCCGGGAAAAGTATCTTTAAACCCACCTTTTTAAAGTTTCACGGGACAAAGACATCCCTTTTCCCGGGGCCACAGCATACCCCCAAAACCCCTTGCTAAACCCCCAGTTTTAAAAAAAAAAGTGCCGGAAAAAGGAGTCTTTCAACCACCATTTTATTTTGAACGGACTTTAGACTTTTCCCCGGGTCTTTGGGGGGAAAACCAGAAATGACCCCCAAAACCTGAAATGACCCCAGTTTAAAAAAGTGCGGAAAAAGGAGCCCTTTAAACCCCACCATTTTATTTTCCCACTGGAACATAGACAAACCCTGTCCTGGGCCAAAAAAGGCATGAGCCCCAAACCTGCACCCCCCCCGGGTTTTAAAAATTTCTGGAAAAAAGGAGCCCTTTAAACCCAACCTTTTTAGTTTCACCTGGACATAGACAACCTTTTTCCCCTGGGCCAAAAGCAGACCCCCCCAAACCTCCAAACCCCCAGATTAAAAGTGTGGGAAAAAAGGAGTCTTTAAAAAACCCACCAAATTTTTTTTTCACTGAAAACATAGACTATCCCTTTTCCTGGGCCAAAAGCATGACCCCAAAACCCTTTGCATGACCCCCAGTTTTAAAAAAAAGTGCCAAAGAAAGGAGCCTTTCAAACCACCATTTTTTTTTTTCACTGGATAAGACTATCCCTTGTCCTGGCCCCCCAAATGACCCCAAAAACCCCTGCAAAACCCCAGTTTAAAAAAATTTGCCGGAAAAAGGAGTTTTTTAAAACCACCAATTTATTTGAATTTGGACATAGACTATCCCCCCTTTCCCTGGGAAAACCTCATGGGTTTTAAGTTTTCCTGAAACCTTTCCCTTTTAACAATTCATAGGAATTTTTTGTATCAGCTTTTTTGTACATGCAATTTTTTTAGTATTTTAATTATAGAAAACACATTTTTAAAAATAGGTTTGGAATCCCACCATTTTTTTTGTTTCTTTTTTTTTAATTGAAAATTAAATGGGTTTGTCTCACAAACAGGGTTTGGGCTAGCTATGTTAAAAAAAACTTGCAAAAACAAGTCTTTTTGGGGAAATTGTGCCCCCATTAACAGTGTTTTTTTTTAACCTATTCCCGTTTCGGGAAGCCCCCATCACCCTTGACCCAAACTCTTACATTTGGGGAAAAAAAATGCGTTAAAAAACCAAAAATTTTTTTACAATAGGACCTGTAGTTAGCCATTCACAGAAAAAACCCCCCAAAAAATTCAAAACAAAAACCTTGACCCCAATTTTGAAAATTGTGAAAAACAAATGTCTGTTAGAAACAAAATTTTTTTTAGAATGGGAAACCTTTAGTAAGTGCATTTCACACCAAAAAATCCCCCCAAAAAAATTTTTTCAAAACTTTGACCCTTGAGCCATTTTTGAAAATTGTGAAGAACAAATGCGTTAGAAAAAACATTGTTTTAAAAATTTAGGACCGTAGTTTTGGCTGAAATTTAAAAGGGCAGTTTGACCCAAAAATTAAAAATGAAATGATTTCCCTCGCCACTTTTAAAAATTGTGGGGGGAGAAATCCCAAAACATAGAACCACATTTCTTTTTCCCAAAAGGGAAACCTTTAATTTTTAGCTGAAAACTCACAGAAACCATGACCCCAAAAAAAATTAAAAAATGCCCTTCTCACAACTTTTAAAAAATTGGTGGGGAAATCCCAACTCAGAAGCCAAAAATTTTCTGTTTCCAAAAAGGGCCCATGGTTTGGCTTATCTAAACAGCAAAAATCCCCTTAAAAAACCAAATGAAAAAAGGGCGAAAAATTCTAAAGTTGAAGTGAGAAAAAGGGAAAAAGGGTTTTTTATCATGAAACCTTGGTGTTTTTTACAGTCCCCCCTCACAGAAAAACCCCAAAAAATTTAATTTTTGGGGACTGAAAAAAAAAAAAATTTGATAAAATTTTAAAAAAAAGTTTTCAAGAGGACCATTTCTGTTTGAAGAGGAAGGGGAAAGAAACCCGGGCAAGGGAAATGGGTGACCTGGGCAATTGGGGTCACAACATCACAAGACCCAAAGCCTGTTTCATCTGGTTTGAAAATTTAAAACAAACCACTTTAAATTTTGGGGGGGGAAAACCCCGGATGCTTTGTCGTTTTGACCCCTCCCAGCTGTGCCAAAGGGGTCCGCTCAAATGACGCGGGCCCTGCTGGGCGGGGACAACACCCTCTAGGGGCTGGCGACGAGCCGGGCCATTCAACCATTTTAAAGGATCCCCAAAGGGTCAATTGGATCGGAACACATCCAAAAACATCGGTGTTGAAAACGCAAATAGCCCTGCACCATGATCTTAAGCCTGGTTTTCTGGTTTTTGGTATTTTGGGGCCCTGCTTTACATGCGTTGGTGAGGGGTAAAAAAAGTTTGGCCAAGGACCCCCCCCAATTTACGCTTCTCCACTTTTTGGCCTCTGCTGCTCCGGCTACGGCTACTTGGCACTCTACAACAGTCACGTCACGACGTTTTTTTCCCACCGTGACAGGGGAAGAACGTGAAGCAGACCCCAAACAGATTTTTCCAGTTGAATTTTTAAAAAACCCGCAAGGTCTCCATTTCCTGCATTTTTTTCTCTTTATTTGGGTGGGTGGAAGGGAAAATGCTGATTTTTTTTTTTTACCCGGGGTCCAGGAGGGTTTGGGCCCCCCCAGTAACTGTTGTTCATTTGTGGCCCCTTTAAAAAAGGAAACAAGGTTTGGGGGAAATGGGGCTCCAAGCACTCATGTGAGAAAAGGAGCCCTTTATTTCCCAAGCCTTTGGATCGAGGGGCACAAACCCAAAAAGAAACCCCAATTTTTTCCTCCCCGCCCCCAAATTTTCCCCCAAACTCTTTTTCCCAAGGGAGGGACGTTGGTAACGTCGGTGTCCAAGGGGAAAACCCAACCTCCTCCCCCCTCTTCTTCCCTTTCCCCGCACCGCTTCTAAAAACAGCCCTGAAATTTTCCTCAGATTATGCACCCTGAGGGCTTTAGGTTCCGCCTTTCACAGCCCTGGACCCCCGAAAACCCCTGCATAAAAAGAAGACCGATAAAATTGAGAAAAATTTTCCCGGGCCCCTTTTAAATTCGACGGAGAGAAAAGGGCCCCTGTTTCCCCATCTGTGCCGTCCCTCCTCCCCTCGCTGGGGGGACCCCGATGTTTCAAGGCCCCCAAAGATCATTCCAGAACAAAAATCACCACAATGCTCATGCGATAAGGCATTTCCGCAAATGACCCTTTTGGGGGGTTCTTCAAACTGGGAAGGAAGGTGCAGGGGCCTCCCTTTTAACCTGCCTCAAATCCTTTGTGGCCAACCCCCCCGAGGGCCGCACCCGCTGCTTGTCAGGCCATGTGTCCCCTTCGTATTGTGAAAAAGGCATTTTGGGGGCTGCTGCCACAATCCTGGAAACAAGTGGAGGGGGGAAATTTCCCGCGTGTTGCCACGCAACAAAGAGACGGTTGACGGGGGGGCCGAGCTGATTTCTGCAACGCACCCCGGCCCCCGGGCGAAACAGGGGGCGAACGGCGGAAAGGGGAACTCAGACCTTTAGCCCCTTCCCACAGCAGGCCAGACCCGGGGAGCCCCCTTTAAAAAAATTTTTGGACGAAAAAGGTTCATGACCCTGGGGCCAGGCAAAAATGTTTCCTAAACCTACCGAACTAAACCCGGGTAAACAGATTTCGGAAACCCTTTCGCACACTACCTTTTTCCTGGCCCCAAGGTTTCTTGTCCCCCGCAAGCAAATCGTTCCCCTTTGACAGAAACTGTTCCCCAGCTCCGACCTTTGTTTGGGCGGGCTCCAAACAGATTAATTTTAACATGGCCTGGTTTCCCCTGGGCACGTGATGCCACCAGAGGACCTTGGGGGAAAGAACCCTGCACTATCCCCGCGGTTTTTAAGAGCATGCGCCGAGCCTGAAACCACCTTTAACACCCCGAAACATTCCCCCCCCCCCCCAGCTCACCCAGTAAGCGGGCCCTAGAATATAGCGGCCTTGGCCGTGCTTTTCTAAATCCCCCCTGTGTCCCGGGGGCATAAAGGACTTTTTCCAGACACAAATACAGACAATGCGCTTTAAATTTTAGATGACACTGGCTGGCCAGGGCAAGGGGCGGCTTTTCTGGCAAAAAAAATGCCTGCTTGGCATCTGGTATTGGGGGGGAGGCAAGGGCCATGACGTGGGGGGAACCCCTCTTGCCACCAGACGGAAAGGCAAAAATTTTCCCAAAGGGCCAAAAACCTTTGGGAATTTGGGACATTCAGGATTTTGGCTTTTGGGGGGGTTTGGGGCAAAGGTTTTTTTTCTGCTCTCAAACCTGGAAGACAGAAGGCTGACTGCTAGTTTGGGCCCCTGAAAGGCGTTCATGTCCCTCAAACGGGGGAAGGGAGAAGGGGTAGGGTTTGGGGCCCTGGTGGTGCTGGTGGGACTCCCGGGGGACGGAGGAGGCTGAAGCGGGGGCTGAAGCGGAGGGTGATTTTCCCGGGTCATGACTCTAGAGACATGGGGAGCTGAGAACGCTTTTTGGTGGCGGGGGAGGCCGGGGACAAGGAGTGACAGGGTTTTAAAACCCGGGGAACAGTGTGGCCTTTTTTGGGCCCAATTTTTTGCTTCCCCCTTTCAACTCTGCATTCCTGCATGTGACTAACATGTTGGTGGGGGTTAAACACAAAAATTTTGGGGCCCCACTGAAAGTTTTATGGCAAAGGGGGCATAGACACGCTGGGGGAATCAGAGGGTTGCTCAAAAAAGGGCCCCGGCTTGAGAGGTCCTGGAACTTTTCGGCGGGGATAAGCGAGGAGCGGTTTTTTTCCCTTGGGGTCGTGGCTGACGGAATAAATCCCCGGGAAATTCTGCGACCGCCCTCCCCCTTTTTTTTAGGCGGGACCCAAATGACACCCACCCCATCTTTTTTCCTCCTCATCCAGGATGAAGGGGCTCGCAAGCCAAAATTTTGCTGAAAAGACCCCTTTTGGGTCCGCAATTCGCATCATCAACATTAAAAAACAGGTGACATTGGGCGTCCTGGACATTCTTTCACCAGGGGCTGCGGGCTACAAACAAAGGCCCCTGCAAACTTTGCTGAAACCCCCCCGGGAAAATTTTTTCCGATTTTACCACTTCCCTTTTCCCCTCTGATTGCACATAACTTGGCGCAAGCAAAACAAAATTATCCACTTTTGGGCCCCCTTGGTCTTTGGAAATGCCTTCTGACCCCAACCGCATTTTTTGGCCCTCAAGGTCCCTTCCCGAAAAAGGGAATTTTCCCAGTGGGGGGGTAAAACCCCAGTTGACATTTGGGCTGCCTTCGCTTCATGTTGGACAGGGTGCTAAGATCTGATATGACATTTGTGGCCGGACTGGGAGGACAGGAGGTAAGACCCGCTGGATGCAGGTTGCATTAACCACTGAAGAACAGATTTTGGGGACGCTGGGTTTTTTTACTGAGATTCCCCAGGGGCCCCGCCCATCCCCTGACAGGCCGGGCCGGGCCCTTTCAACCGACCCCTCCGCTGGCATGCGTGTTTTTTTCCAGCACGGAAAAAGCACCTTCTCCGTACCTCTACCACCAAGTCCCCACCCCCTCTTTGCTCGCTTACCACCTTTCATTTTCCCGCTCCATGTTCAGAAAAAAAAAAATTTAAGAAAGTAAGGAAAATTTTTTACAGTCTCTTTTTTAAAAGACGGGAAAACACCCGCTATTCCCTTTAAAACCCCTTTTAATCAGGGCCCTCTTTAAACCCTTTTGGGCCCCGGGCAAGCTGTTTACGGGCCCCCCCCAAACCCAAAATTTTTAAAACAAAAAAATTAAAAAATTTTGAAATTTTTTTGTGCACATAGCAACCAAAACCGAGATAAAGAGGCCAAACAAGCTTAGATTTAATTTTTTTTAAAATAAATAAAATTTAAAGCTGATTTCTGAAAGGTTGCTAACAAAAACAAATTTTTAGAAACCCTTTTTATAAATAAGGCCCACTATGTTTTAAACCCCCAAAATCAATGACGCAACTGGGATAGGACTTGCTTTATGCGGGAGAATTTTATTTTTGGGGGGGGGTAGGTTTTATTTTAAAATTTTAAAATACTGGCCAAAATTTTTTTTAAAAAAAAAATTCAGCACGAACAGAAAAAAGGGTTTTCCCACAATTTTTTTTTAAAAGATTTTTGGGGTTTTATACCATTCACATTTTTCCCCACTAAAAAAACCCTTACATTAAAATTTAAAAAAGGGTTTTTAGGTCCAAAAAATGGGGAATTTCAAAAATATTTGGTTAAAGTTTTTTTAAAAATTAATATTCCCCCCAAAAAATTTAAACAAAATTATAATATTTTTTTTTATTTTTTTTTTAAACAAATTTTTAAATTAATTTTTTTCCTTTTTTAATTTCCCTTCAATTTTAATTAACCCATTGGGAATCCCCCCTTAAAAAAAGGGGAGGGGGGGCCGGGGTTGGGAAACCTTATCACCCCCATTTTAAACCCCTTTGATTGCTGAGGCCATGACTGCACATAATCAAAGGGGATTCCTGGGCTCCTTTGGGCCCCAGGGACTCCTGGTGAAACCCATAGACCTGAGGGATATCTATGCATTAGCCCTGGGGGACCTAGAGTAACTTTCCCTTCTGTCCCCGTAAGCCTGCCGTCCCCGGGCGCGCGGTTTTTACTCCCCAAAAACAGCCTAATTTTATTTCTGATACGAAATGTAAAAGTAAATTTTCATACAAAGTATAATGTATTTTTCATACAAGGGGTGGGTAAAACATTATTAAATGTAAAAAAAAAAAAAAAAAAAAAAAAAAAAGTGTAAAAAATTATCCCTCAATGGGAATTAAAAAAAACCTATTTAAAAAAAAGTAAAAAAAAAAAAAAAAAACACATTTTTAATTAAAAAATTTTTTGTTTCTTTTATTAAAACAAAAAAAACTCAACCCTATTAGGAAACCACACACCGTAATAAAATGTAGAATTAAACCCGGTTATTTATTGTGAAAATTTTGGGATAAAAAAAAAGCAAAAACACATGTTCACGCTAAAAAAATTTTTTTTTTTAAATTATTTTCGTGATTTTTAAATATGTAAACGAAATCACCCAAAAATACAAATTTTTTTTTCCCCATAAAACAAAATTTCCCCCTACAATGCGGGTATAGAAAAAAAAAAAAGTTTTTAAAGTTGAAAAGCAGTGAGGCAAAAATAAAAATGTAATTGGTATTTAAAAGGGGGTTTTCTCAAAACATTGATTCATCCAACTCAGTCCTGTTTTTTTTTTTGCTTTAAAATTTAATTCAGGGGGGTGTTTTCTGGCTTCTACTAGGCCGCAGTAGAAACCAAAGGTTTTGTAGCTTTTAACAACCAGCGCTGGCACCAAACAGGGGAGATCACACAAAAGGCTGGGACTAAAAACAACCAAACACTGGCACCAAACAGAGAAATACACAGGGCCGTAGCTATACAACTACACTGGCAGCCTAACAAGGGGAGATCAAAACAGGTCTGAACATAGTTACCAGTGCTTGGGAGCCAAACAGGGGAGATTTAACAGGTCCGTACTATATTGGGCCAGGGGCTGGCAACCTATCCGGAGAGATCAAAAAACAGGTCCCCGCAGCTATAGTGACCAGCCTGGCAGGGCCTAACAGGAGAGATCACACAGGTCTGTACAAATAAACAACCAGCGCTGGCACCTACAGGAGAGGTCACACAGGTTTTTAGCTATAGCGACCCCGTGGGTTTCAGCCTATTTAGGGGGGAGAACACACAGGTTTTGTGCTATAGTGACCTTTTTGGAAGCCAATGCAGCCCATACAAGAGGGGATATCTAGGAATAGGTAGGACACTGTTAATGGACATATATTGCAAAGTGACTTATTTTTGCAAGATCTTTAACATACAAAGCAATTCATGTAATGAGACAACCCCTTTAGGGCCTTTTCAGGCACCAGGGGCTTAATGGGTTAACATCATTTTTCTTTACTAAATAAAGTGTTTTTTGTTGGGGAAACTGGTTTTGTGCAGATTTTTTTTCTTTTAATTCGTCTTTTACTTTATTTTTTTTAAATCCCAATCTGTGATTAGGATTTTGTGGGATCTCATGGGCACAGGACGGCTGACCACATGCTGAATCATATAACAGCTTCATGTGATCAGCCACCCTGTTCCCCCAGGACATGCAGCAGTCTGTATAACCTATGAGCTACTGTGTGGCTGGGGGCACAGGATGAATTTGTTATATGATGCAGCATGTGTTCAGCCATCCTGACCCGTTTCACTGCCCCGTAGAGCCCCTGTACCTTCTTCTGCTGTGCTGAGCCGGGTCCCAGTCCCAGAGGACTCTGCTGCAGTTTGAAGTCCGTGACTTTGGCCACTAGTGTTGAGCGATTACGTTGGCCATCGACATCGGTCGATGGTCGATAGCCCGAACCATCACGAAAAAGATATCGATAGTCCGATAGTAAAAATTAAAGAGCGATGACCATTAACCCCTTCCCGACATTGGGCGTAATGCATACGCCCTAGCGGGATGGACTTCCCGCAAATGGACGAAAGCATACGCCCTGCCGATCAAAGCGGCTTGCGGGCGAGCCGGGGCGCGATCGCGGCATGGAACCAGCGGTAAATTACCGCTGGCTTCATGCCCCATCACCCCCGGCCGGAGTGAGCTCCGGCCCGCGGGTGAAAAACGACTTACCGCAGCCTGTCATGGCCGCGATAAAAGATGCCGCAGGCAGGAGGAGTGAGCTCCCTCTGCCTACGATCGGCCGAGGGAGCGGCACAGATGCCGCTCGCCCGTCTCCTACCAGACTCCCCGGATGCTGTCTGAAAGCATCCGGGTAGTCTGGTGACGTCACCCATCCCAAATGCATTGTGGGCATGGTGTCACTATTGCCATGGCGACCCATGCACAGCAGTAACGCTGTGCACAGATCGCCTCTTCAAAAAGCAATCTAATGTTGCTTTTCCCCAGTGGGGATTTGCAGTTACACATCCTCACTGGGGAAAATTAAAAAAATGTGAAAAAGTAAAAAAAAAAAGTAAAAAACAAACAAAAAATAAAAGTAAAACACATAAAACTGCCCTTTTTTTCCCCTTTACAAAAAGCCAATCGCCCCAAAAAAGATCAAAAATAAATAAAGTAAACCCCCTATTTGGTATCGTCGCGTGCGTAACGATCCACCCTATAAATCTTTCACGTTAATTTAACCCGTATGGTGAACGCCGTAAAAAAAAAAAAAACAAAAAACAGTCACCCAAAATTTCGATTTTTGTGCATCTTAGCACATTAATGGAAAAAATAAA
>JAODAL010045973.1:0-31407 GCA_025379985.1 Phyllomedusa bahiana | reverse complement strand
GAGAAAAGGGGGGAAAAGGAGGAGAGGGGAAAAAGGGAAAATGAAGGAAGAGGAAAAAGGGGAGGAGAATGGAAGGGAGAAGGGAGGGAATGGAGAGAGCAGAGGGGAAAGGGGGAGAAGGGAAAGGGAGAAGAGAAAGGGCGGAGAGGAAAGGAGAGAGGAGAAAAGGGGGGAGGGAAAAGGAAGAGAGGAAAAGGAGGTGAGATGGAAGAGAGGAGAGGGGGAAAAAGGAAGGAGAGAGAGAGGATGGAGGAGAGGAAGGGGGAGGGAATGGAAGAAAGAGGGGAGGGGAAGGGAGGGAAAGAGAGAGGGAGAAGGGAGGAGAATGGGAAGGGGGAGAGAGAAGGGTGGAGAGAGAGGGGGGAGGAGAGAGAGGGGGGGAAAATGGGAAAAGAGAAGGGGGGAGAAGGAAGGAGAGAGGGGATGGGAGAGAGAAGGAAAAAGGGGAGAGAGGAGGGAATGGAGAGGAGAAAGGAGAAGGAGAGAAAAAGAAGGTTGGAGAACAGGGGGGGAGAATGGGTGAGAGAGAATGGGGAGGAGAGGAAGGGAGGAGAGGAAGGGGGAGGGGGAGGAAGAGGGAGGAGAAAGGAGGGATGGGGAGGAGAGAGGGAGGAGAGGCAGGGAGAGAGGGGAGGGGGAGAGAAGAGGGAGAAAGGAGAGGGAGAGAAGGAGAACAGGGGAGAGGAGGAGGGATGGAGAGACCAGGGGAGAGGAGGAGAGAGGGGGGATGGAGAGAGAGAGAGAGGAGGAAAATGGAAGAGAGAGGAGGGGAGGAGAAGCGAGAGAGGGAGGGAGGGAAATGAAGAGAGGGGAAAAGGAGGGATGGAGAGAGAGAGAGGGAGGGAATGGAGAGGGATAGAGAGAAGGGGGGGAAAATGGAAGAAAGGAGAAGGAGGGATGGGAAAGGGAAAAGGGGATAGAAAGGGAAAGGAGAGGGGAAGGGAGGGAGGGAAGAGAGAGGAAGAAGGGAGAGAAGAGAGGGGAGGAAGAGGAGGAGAGAGCAGGGGAGAGGAGGGAGGAGAGATAGGGAGGAGGGGAAAAAGGAGAGGATGGAGAAGGGGGAAAAGGAAAGGGAGGAGAGAGCAAGGGAGGAGAAAAAAGAGGAGGAGAGGGAGGAGGAGGAGAGAGAAGGGAATGGAGGAGAAGGGAAAGAGAGAGGAGAAGGGAGAGAATGGAGAGAGAGGAAGGGGGAGGAAAAGGGAAAGAGAAAGAGGAGAGAGGAGAGAATGGAGGACGGGAGAGGGGAGGGGGGAGAAGGGAGGGGGAGAGAAGGGGGAGAGGATGGAGAGAGACAGGAGAGGAGGAGAGAGGAGGGAGAGGAGAAGGGGAGAGGAGGGATGGAGAGAGAAGGGGAGAGGAGGGATGGAGAGAGCAGGGGAGAGGAGGAAGAGACAGAGGGGAGAGAATTGGGAAGGAGGAGGGGGGAAAGGGAGGGAAGAAGAAGGAGAGAGAGAGAGAGAGGAGGGATGGAGAGAGCAGAGGAGAGGAGGGATGGAGAGAGCAGGGGAGAGGAGGAGAGAGGAGGGATGGAGAGAGCAGGGGAGAGGAGGGATGGAGAGAGCAGGGGAGAGGAGGGATGGAGAGAGCAGGGGAGAGGAGGGAGGAGAGGAAGAGCGAGTGGGGAGAGAGGAAAGGGAGAGGGAGGAGAATGGAAGAGCAGGGGGAGAAGGAAAGAGGAGAGGAGAGGGGAGGAAGGAGATGGAAGAGGGAGAGAGAGAAGGGAGAGGAAGGAGGAGAGAAAAGGGGGGGAAGGAGGGGGGGAAAGGGAGAGAGGGGAGGAGGAGGGGAGAGGGAGGAGGGATGGAGAGAGCAGGGGAGAGGAGGGATGGAGAGAACAGGGGAGAGGAGGAGAGAGGAGGGACGGAGAGAACAGGGGAGAGGAGGGGTCCATCACCGCTGTGTATGAGGCAAAACACAGAACCAACTCAGTCTGTGGCTCTTTAAAGGGAACCTGTCACATTGGTTGTGCCTCCCTTGCTGAGGGCAGCACAAGCCAGTGTCAGACCTGCTGTTTCCAGCGCTGTGTCCCTTATTCTGTAAGGATGCAGCAGTTTTTAGGCATTTACTCCTTAAGATTCTTATTTCATGAGCAGGTTTTAGCCCCCGCCGCCACCAAAGGCTAGCCACACCACTGAAATTTATTACATGTTTCCTATCTATTAAAATATAGGTTTTGTCAGTTGAAGTGGGCGTTGCTAGCCTCAGATGGGCGGGGTTTTGTAAGAAAAAACTGGACCTCTGAAGGACTCTTCGAATGACTCTTCTGGCTTGATAAACTGCTGATTTTTGATCATAAATAAACGAAAAAACCTCCAGCATCTTACAGAATAAGGGGCACAGCGCTGGAAACAGCGTGGGTCTGGACACTGGCTTGTTCTGTCCTCAGCCAGGGGAGCAAAAACTATGTGACAGGTTCTCTTTAAGTTGCTGAAAACCTGCACAGCCCCATAATTACCCCATAGCAGCGTCAGATACACAGCACTCCCCACATAGCAGCGTCAGATACACAGCACTCCCCACATAGCAGCGTCAGATACACAGCACTCCCCACATAGCAGCGTCAGATACACAGCACTCCCCACATAGCAGCGTCAGATACACAGAACTCCCAACATAGCAGCGTCAGATATCTTATCAGCACTCCCCACATAGCAGCGTCAGATACACAGCACTCCCCGCATAGCAGTGCCGAACCGCGGGAGTAAGTACTCTCCACATAGCTAGCTGTGTACGACCGCGGAGTACTCTCAACCATTAGAGTGCCGACCGCGGAGTACTCTCATCATTAGCTGTCGCCCGACGCGGAGTACTCTCCACATAGCAGTGCCGGGACAGCGGTACATTACTATCCAAATTAGCTGTGCCGGACCGGCGGAGTACTCCCGACATAGCAGTGCCGACCGTGGAGTACTCCCGACATAGCAGTGCCGACCACAGAATACTCCCCGCATAGCAGTGGCGACCGCGGGTACTCCTGACATAGCAGTGCCGACCACAGAATACTCCCCGCATAGCAGTGCCGACCGCGAAGTATTCCCCGCATAGCAGTGCCGACCGCGGAGTACTCTCCACATAGCAGTGCCGACCGCGGAGTACTCCCCGCATAGCAGTGCCAACCGGGGGGTACTCCCCACATAGAAGTGCCGACCGCAGAATACTCCCCACATAGCAGCGTCAGATACACAGTACTCCCCACATAGCAGTGCCGACCGCGGAGTACTCCCCACATAGCAGTGCTGACCGCTGAGTACTTCCCACATAGTATTGCCAACCATGTAGTACTCCCCTACATCAGTGTCAGTCACACAGTGCCCCTACATCAGTGCCAGTCACACAGTGCCCCCTACATCAGTGTCAGCCACACAGTGCCCCTACATCTGGGTCAGCCACACAGTGCCCCTACATCAGTCTCAGTCACACAGTGCCCCTACATCAGTGCCAGACACACAGTGCCCCTACATCAGTGCCAGTCACACAGTGCCCCTACATCAATGTCAGTCACACAGTGCCCCCTACATCAGCGCCTGTCACACAGTGCCCCCTACATCAGCGCCTGTCACACAGTGCCCCTACATCAGTGCCAGTCACACAGTGCCCCTACATCAGTGCCTGTCACACAGTGCCCCCTACATCAGTGCCTGTCACACAGTGCCCCCTACATCAGTGCCAGTCACACATTACCCCCTACATCAGTGTCAGTCAGACAGTGTCCCCTACATCAGTGCCAGTCACACAGTGCCCCTACATCAGTGTCAGACACACAGTGCCTCTACATCAGTGCCAATCACACAGTGCCCCCTACATCAGTGTTAGACACACAGTGCCCCCTACATCAGTGCCAGTCACACAGTGCCCCTATATCAGTGTCAGTCACACTGTGCCCCCTACATCAGTCAGTCACACAGTGCCCCTACATCAGTGCCAGACACACAGTGCCCCTACATCAGTGTCAGTCACACAGTGCCCCTACATCAGTGCCAGACACACAGTGCCCCTACATCAGTGCCAGTCACACAGTGCCCCCTACATCAGCGTCAGACACACAGTACCCCCTACATCAGTGTCAGTCACACAGTGCCCCTACATGAGTGTCAGTCATACAGTGCCCCCTACATCAGTGCCAGTCACACAGTGCCCCTATATCAGTGTCAGTCACACAGTGCCCCTACATCAGTGTCAGTCACACAGTTCCCCCTACATCAGTGTCAGTCATACAGTGCACTTACAACAGTGCTAGTCACACAGTGCCCCCTACATCAGTGTCAGTCACACAGTGCCCTTACATCAGTGCCAGTCACACAGTGCCCCTATATCAGTGTCAGTCACACAGTGCCCCTACATCAGTGTCAGTCACACAGTGCCCCCTACAACAGTGCCAGTCACACAGTGCCCCCTACATCAGTGCCAGTCACACAGTGCCCCTATATCAGTGTCAGTCACACAGTGCCCTTACATCAGTGTCAGTCACACAGTGCCCTTACATCAGTGCCAGTCACACAGTGCCCCTACATCAATGTCAGCCACACAGTACCCCCTACATTAGGGTCAGCCACACAGTGCCCCCTACATCCGTGTCAGCCACACAGTGCCCCCTACATCAGTGCCAGTCACTCAGTTCCCCTACATCAGTGCCAGTCACACAGTGCCCTCTACATCAGTGCCAGTTAAACAGTGCCCCCCTACATCAGTGCCAGTCACATAGTGCCCCCTACATCACAAGCCCCAGTACCTACAGTATGTGCACGGGCGACAGGTCCTACTCACTTGTCAGCGCCTTTCCCTCCGATGACATAAACCAGATTTTCATGGGAAACCACAGCATGGCCATACACCTGGTAGGGCAACGGGTCCGACTCCCCCCATTTAAAGGACCTGAAAACCAGAAGAGCAAAATGGTAAGAACAGGACAAATTCATTTTATTTAGAGTGAGATTTAAAGGGGCGCTCTCACCACAGACTGCAATGTCCTATCAGTAGAATATATCATCAAAGTCTGATGGGTGCGGCTCCGAACTCTGTGATCTTACATCTATCTCGGGAACAGACCCCTGAAAGTATCGGCTCAGTAAAGAGAACCTTTCACACTTGCCCACGACTCTAAGCTCTCCTCTATGGGAGGACGGCCGAAGATTCCGCTTGCAACTCCCATAGAACTGAATGGAGAACACAGCGCTCCCCTGTACCAGGAACTCCCAAAGAACAGAATGGAGAACACAGCGCCCCCTGTGTGACCCGGGGTAAGCTCTACTGTCACTGTTTTTATCAAGTGTAAATTAGTTACTTCTCCTTGGCCATTAGAGGGCGCCAAAAGTACCAGCACACAGCATGGTTGGTTGTACAGCACAGAACAGTCAAAACTAGTGTTGTGCATGCTAGAAAAAGGGGAGGAGACAGAAGTTGCTGGAACACTGTTGAAGGAGTGGATTCTGGGTAGTTTAGGTCCTATGATGATTTCTTTATTTTCGTTGCACCCATACTATTGATCCTTGGATAACGAAAATAAAGAAATAAACATGATTTTATTGATTTAATATTTTTTTTTCGTTACCCCCATATTATTATTCGTTTTATATACACATCAGGACAACTTCTGTAGTGTTATAATTTGATTTCGGCCATGTACAGTTTTATTTCAGATTGCATTAGAAAACCCATAGGAGCGTCGCTCGCTCTCCCATTGGTCCAAATAACGGCGCCTCTTTTAACATGGCCAATCACACAGAGCGCGCTCAGAATTTCTTTTCCCCATAGAACTCTATGAGAATAGTAGTCTCGTGCTCTGATGGGCTAAGCTGGACGAGCCCCCGCCGCTTCAACCAATCAGCTCGTTTCTGCATTTTTACTGTATTTTGAACTGTCCCGCCTTTGAATATGATTGGTCAATTTTTCTCCATAGGATAGAATGGGACATTGTCGCTCCTATTCTGATTGGTCAGTTCTCCTCCATAGGATATAATGGGACATTGTCGCTCCTATTCTGATTGGTCAATTCTCCTCATAGGTTATAATGGGACATTGTCGCTCCTATTCTGATTGGCTGGTTTATGCCGACCAATGAGAATAGCTTAAACAATTTTAATTACTGTATTTCTCTATAGCAATTCCTTATGTTGCGCCGGTCTCGGCGACAAATGCGTTGTTCGGGATTTAATTGATTTAGGTTTATAGAAGGGTTCGGCTCTTTATCTGATAATGTTTTACATTTAATAAAAATTATTTTTTGATTCATACTCCATGCCGCACGGCGCTGAGAGCCGAGATTGCATTGCGCCGATCTCTCCATAGACTATAATGGGAGAAGTAGCTCGCGCTCTGATTGGCTGGGATATCCAAGCCCCCACTAGCTCAGCCAATCAGCTCTTTTCTGTCTTTTTACTGTATTTTGAATTACCCGCCGTGGATTTTGATTGGTCTAAACTTCTCCATAGACTAGAATGGGTCTTTGTCGCTCCTATTCTGATTGGTCTAAACTTCTCCATAGACTAGAATGGGTCTTTGTCGCTCCTATTCTGATTGGCCGGTTTATGCTGACCAATGAGAATAGCTTTCTGAATTTGAATTACTGTATTTCCCGGCAATTTCCAATATCCTAATTCTTGAATTAGGATATTGGAAAGTGATTTTGTTTTATGTATTTTTTTTTTTAGGTTTCAGCTCTTTTTCTGAGAATGTTGAACGCCTTTATAACGGCGATTTTTGATTCATACTCCACACCGACATCTGGAATGATTTCTCGCTGTTCCAGCCTGTCTCGCATCGGAACTGTTTTTCGGCGCAGTCCCGCACGGCGCCTAAGTCCCGCACTGCGCCCATGTCCCCGCACTGTGCCCCACACACACTGGCGAGGCGCAGGGAACTTTTCCCCGCATGTACAAGCGCTCCGCCTTGGACGGCGAATCTCAGGCGAAGCCCCACACTACGCCTCGGTCCCCGCACTGCGCCTAACACACTGGCCAGGCGCGGCAGACTTTTCCCCCATTATACCACACTACCCTTTGGCGCCGAATCATGGGTGCGCGCCCACGCGCCCCATCCCACACGCCCTAAACACAGGCGAGGCGCGGCGGTTTTTAAAGCATTGAAGCGCGGCCCCCGCCCGACATAAACAGGCCAGATTCCCCGGGAAATGGCGGAAAAGGGGTGGGGCCCCGCCCGGGCAAATTTCAACATGTCGCCCCAATACGTGCAGCCAGAAGTAACAGGGGGAAAACCCCCTTTTTGCCCTCCCCCCTAATCACCCCAAAAGGGTTTACCTTTTTAAAGAAAAAAAACAGGGACCCAAACGGGAGGGTAGGGGGTGAAATTCGGCGGAACTACAGAGATAAAAGAAAGATTATACAGAGGGTGACAAGAAAAAACCAGCAAGGCCGGGGTTAATTTCCAGAAAAAAACACCCTGATTTGGGGCCCCTGCCAAACTCCAATCAAGATAGTTACTGTTGTCACGTCAAAAAGTGGCAAGAGGAACATTATGAAAAAGAGTTAGAGTCCAAAAATTCAAGAAAGCTAAAAGACGAGGGTTGCTGGGGAGGGGCCCGTAACCTCAACACAAACAGTCCCAACCAAACAACCTTACATCCAATACCATCCAGTGAAAAAAACAGCGGGGCCCAGTATACCCACGGGTGTGGGCCCTCTCCAACAGTTACAAGGGGGACAGCATCCCTGTCATCAAGCATTCAGTGTGGCAGCTCTACTGTTTTGCTCAAGAGCCAGAAAATAAATGAAAACCAGAACAGACTCATAGGCCTTTTTTGGTGAAAATTTCCAATACAATGTAAAATAAATGGACTACTTGTTAAAGTCTGTGGGATACAGGTGCCCAGGCCATATTCTAAATGAAGAAAGGAGAAGACACTATCTCCCAAATGCACGACTCCAGCCATGGAAGCACTTATGGGGCCCGGGAAATTTTGTGGACGAGCGGTGAAAGACAGAGATACCCTTTATGGGCGGGTTGAAGTGACTTTTCCTCACGCCAAAAACAGCAACACCTTTGGGGTTATTATCCCTTTCCGTCACAAGTGAAAATCGTGTGGCAAAAGAACCAATCATGGGTTACAAGTGATTGAGGAAGTGAACCACAGAACAGCTTCTCCCCACCGTTGGAAATTTCGTAGAAATCCTTTCCCCCTACTGACAAAGAAGCCAAAACATTGTGGAATAATGAAAAACAAAACGGGCTGAAGTGGTTTTAGAGAATCAAAGAGGCTGTGCCCCATTATATTCCACTAACACCCCCCTAGGAGTGAAGTGTGGTATGAGGGGGGGACCAACGAAGAAGCACAGAGAATGTGTTTGTGCAAAATCCTACACAGTTTCCTAAAAGCAAATTTTACAGTGAGCGGGGTGACTATCTTTACAGTGGGTTTGCAAAAGTACTGGTGATGAGAATCCTAAAAGAGAAGTGAGGTTGGCCCCTAAAAAATTTTTTAATGGGGACACCTTAAGCTAAAAAAAACAGTGTACCTAGCCAATTTAGGCCATTTCAATTTCTCGGGGACACAACCCCAAAACCCCAGTGTTAACAGTTGCCCCCCTAGCAGGGAATGTCCTCCGAGAACAGTGGATCCTCCAGTGTCTCTTGAGCATCTGAGTGCAGAAAGAACAACGATATGAGACAAATGTTAAGAGGGGAGTGTCATGCATTCTCCAAGGATGATTCTGATGTGGGTTGATTTCCTCACTCCAACTGAAAATAAACCCTTTAAAGGGACAACTCCAGTAACAAAAAGCTACAGGTCCACCCCTAAACCAACATAAGGAAGTAAAAGAGTCCCTTCAAGACCTCATCAACGGGGGTTGGTTTCAGAAGTCCAAGTCATTTTATTAAAACCCCAATTGTCTGTGTCAGAAAGAAGGAGGGGGACATAGACTCGCTGTGATTAAGAACTAAACCCAGAGGCAGCCCCCCTGACCGTCACCAAACCAAAGATCAAAGACATGCTAGAAAATTTGTCCAAAAATACCAATGTTTCAGTCCGGGCCCAAAGGAAAGGGCCCTACCCCCAAAGGTTTTTTAGAAGAACCAGCAGCCATTAACACTTTCATCACACCCTGGGGATTGTATGAGTGGACCCGATTCCCTTGGACTCATTCGCTCCTGGGGGGTTTCCCCGAAAAAGCAGGAGATCTCATGGGAGGGCCCTGAAGATGACATTTGTCAGCCATACCAGAGCAATTGATACACATAAGACATTTTCGAACACATAGAGAATGTGAAACTGTCTTGCAGCGATCCCCAGCAAAAAGGGGTCAATGACACCAAAAAATGGAACTTTTCAAAAGAAAAGCGGGTTCCTGGGAAAAAATCGTGCTGGGAGAGGATATATGGGATCCAGCTGAAATTCCCCAGTGATGGAATTAAGAACAAACCCCATCCCGTGGGAAAAATTGAAAAGGCCCTAGGCTTCCTTCCATTAGGGGACTTACATCCGAACTTCTCCAAGATTGCAGCCCCCTTGTATGCTCTCTTAGCGGGAAACCCAAAAAGCGAGTGAACCAAAGAAAAGAAGTTGAACAAAGGCAGACCAAAAACCCAAAGGAAAGAATCACCTTCTGCCCAAAAACCCTATCAACTGGATCCCCGCAACAAGAAGTGCGGGAAAGATTTTGACTGACTGTCTGTCAAACCCCAGTCATGGGATCCCCGGACTTCATGTTCCCTTTTTGGACTTCATTGTGAGCACCCCAAGTGGGACTTGGTGCAGTCTGTACCAACGTAACATGGCAAGCTTAGAGCTTGGGGCTATGGTTCCAGAACTTTGACAGCAGCGAAATAAACACCATCTGATTCTGGAAAAAAGAGTTCCAGCCATAAAGTGGGCTATCTTTAAAGATTCAGGATTATTTGTATTCGCCCAGAGTTTTTGGTTTTACTCGACAAAAACCCCACTAACCATGCCTCACAACTGCAAAAACTAAATGCAACTTTTTAGAGATGGGGGCAGAACTAGCACCCTTTAACTTCACATCAAATATTGTCCAAAAAAAGCAATGCTGATCAATGTATTTTAAAGCCCTTGAACCAAAGAAGTCATGCAACATGTTTCTGGGAAAAGTTATTTGGAAGCATTGATGAGTCCCGTAGAAGCAAAACAAGTCCAGCGAGAAGTAACACCAATTTGGTGCCCTAAAAACAGTGGAAAATAACAAAGGATGTGGAACAGCTTCATACTTTTTAATTCGTAAACTTTCCAAAAGAACTATCAGAAGAGCTCGAAAGAAACAAAGTCTTTGGGAAGAGTGCTCCAGTACATCAACCCAAATAGACTACCTAGTAAAAAGGAGAGGTACAGAGTCTCCCTACAAGCCCTTGTTGAGAAATTGCCTAAATTACAACTCATTCAGAAGGGATACTCTCCGCAAAAGAGATCCAAACCTGGGGTTGGGGATTGCCAAAAGTTTCCATGGATGGGTGTTTAAGGGAATTACGAAGAGTGGGACACTTAGGAGTAAGAAACAGTGAAATTTGCCCATGAACGTTTTTTTCTGGCCTACAGCAGAAAAATTGAAATTTATGTGGCCAGAGAGGTGGCGGGTTTAAAAAACAAGCTCCCCCAAAAAAACCGAAAAGAGCACCAATGGGTAACTTACAACCACATACCCTTCAAGATGGTGGGCCATAGACTTTCTACACCCTTAGAATGTAAAGGAGGATATGAATTCATCTTAGTGGTTATGGACCATTTTACCAATTTCCAAGCCAGCCCAACCAACAAAAACTGGAAAAAAAGGGAGCAGAAAAAATATTTAAAGACTTTAATTAAAGTTTGGATTTCCCAAAGGCGCATCATCCAAGGAAAGGTTTGAAAATCCCCTGTTTGCCAAGTTGGGAAAATATTGCAGAATTCAGAGGTTTTTACAACACCTTACCACCACAAGGTAATGGACAGGGGAACATTTCAATCATACTCTACGTCGATGCTAAAGACCTAAGAAAAAAAGATTTTTGGAAGAACTCCGAACAAAAATTTTTCCATGCCTACAACTGCCAAAAATGATGCAACAGGTTTCTCCCCTTTTACCCGTTATTGCAGTCTCCCCGATTACCCCATTGACATTATGTTCGATACTCCATGTCAGGACCTACAAGACTTACCAGAATTGTTCAATGCATGGAAAGAAAAAGCATGGCAGGCATATAAAAATTGCTTCAAAAGTTGTTACTGAAGGACAAGCAAAAGTAAAGCCTTTTAAAAGGAAGTTTCATGGGCAGAATTTAAATCAGGAGCCGTTTTTGTTTGTCAGAAACTTACAAAAAAAGGTGGGCCCAGGAAAACTTGTTCATACTGGGAAACAAGATCTATGTCGTAGTCAAAAGGGAAAAAAGACGCCCAGTTTTATGGATTAAACCGGAAACAGAAGGTAACAAGACAAGACTCTTCATCGGAACCTTTTGCTACCCTTGTACAAAATCCACCCAAAAACCAATCCCTGAAAACAACACACCAAACAAGACCATAAAAAAAACCCAATCTAAAGTTTTGCCTCTTGAAAAAAATACTCAGAAAGCTCAGATGAGAAATCACACCTATATGCTTCTTATACCGTAGAAAATAGTACTTAAATCCTGAAGCTGTAGAATTTTGCACATAGTTATCGATAATTAAATAGCAAAGTACACCAGAAAACCCACAGAAAATTTAAGATCCCGAAATAGTAACCCCGTTGTTGAGTTTGAGACTGTTGATTCAATTACACGAAACCCGGGGTAACCAGCAGTAGAACCTGAACAGAAATCTAGAGACTGATAACCCGAAACACAGAAGAATTTCCAGCAGAAAGGTTTCCTCAAGAGAAAGAAGAAGACCCATGATGCTGATTATGACACTTTGGGAGAATCGAGGCTACCAAAAACTGTCAGTTTTAAAAAAGGTATTATTTTTCCTGCAAAACAGTAAGACAGCCGAAAGTACTTTCCTACCACCATTTGGAAAGACCCAAAAAGGTTTAAAAGACGTTAATGGACTGAAAAGTAAAAAAAATTTCTTATAGGTACATAGGGAAATTGGCTGATTAAGGGTCGGAAAATTTTCCAGCAGAAGATAAAAATTCAATTATTACTTTAAATTGTTTTTGTTGTTTGCTTTTCTCTTTTTTTCTTTTTCAGGAGGAAAGCGAGCAAGTAGCTAAAAAAGATAGCTTAGGATGTTTAATAATTTACATTTTTTTCCTTTATTATTGTCAAAAAGTTTAGGTTGTCACCTCCCCTTTTTGTAAGGCAGGCAGAAAATAGTATTACAGTTTTAGTAATCGGGGGAAAAATTTAACCCGTAAACACGTCACTTTTGAGTGTTGAAGACCAGTCAAACACTTAAGAAAAAAAAAACCCTTTTTTCAGGGAAACCTACGTGACTAAATTTTTTGTTAGTAGACTCTTTATGGGCTGTCTTAATATTTTAATTGCTGAATGTCGAGGACGACATTAATCCAGAGGGGGAAAGTGACCCGGGGAAGCTCTACTGTCCTTTTTCAAGTTAAAATTTGTTACTCTCCTTGGCATAGAGGGCGCCAAAAGTACCACACACGCTGGTTTGGTTTTTACAGCACAGAACAGTCAAAACAAATTTGTGCATGTAGAAAAAAGGGGGGGAACAAAATTGCTGGAAAACTGTTGAAGGAAAGGGTTCGGGTAATTTAGGTCCATCCAAGAGTGAAGGAACAAAGAAGGTAGACCCCCTTCGTAAAGACAAGTCCTGTTTTGTCTGCGGCACACACCCAGACAGGAAGAAACAGCCAGCAATCACAGCTCAGAGTGACGGATTGACGGTGAACCCCCAGGTATCTGTGAGCTTTTTACCCCCCGTAAGCAGTTAACTGTAGAATGCCCGGAGCCATTTGCATTGCTGAAATTTATTTATGTTTACTGAAGTTACTTATGGGGGAATGGACTTTAATAAAGCCTGTTAAACCCGCCCTACAGTGGAACCTGTTAACTTTTTATGTGTGCTGTGAAGAGGGGTAATAAAAAGGGCCCAACTCATGCCCAAACCCCCCCCGTTCTCTCAGAATCCTAAAGAACTCTTATACCCAACGCTGCAACCCATCACATGGCGTGTGGATAACACCTGTAGGGAATCCCAAAGAATAGAATGGGGGAAACACAGCCCCCCTGTACTGGGAACTTTCCCCAAAAAAAAGAATGGGAAAAACAGCAATCCCCTGCCTGGGAACTCCCATAGAACAAATGGAGAACACGCGCTCCCCCGTACTGGGAACTCCCCAAAAACAGAATGTAGAGAAAACAGTGCCCCCTTTTATGGGGAATTCCATAGAACAGAATGGGAACACAGCGTTCCCCTGTACTGGGGAAATCCCATAGAACGAATTTAGAAAAACGCGCCCCGTACTGGGGAAATCCCAAAAAACAGAATAGAACAAGCACTGCCCTGTACTGGAACTCCCCTAGAAAAAATAGAAAAAAATAGTGCTCCCCCCTTACTGGGGGCTCCCCTAGACAGAATGGAGAACACAGCGCTACCCTGTATGGGAACTCCCCTAAACAGAATGGAGAACACAGCGCTCCCCTGTACCGGGAACTTTCCCCCAGAAAAGAAAATGGGGAAAAACCCCGCGCCCCCTTCTGGGAAAAATCCCATAGACAAATGGAGAACCCGCGCTACCCTTACTGGAAACCCCCCAAAAAACAGAATGGGGAACACAGCGTTCCTGACTGAGAACTCCCAAAGAACAGAATGGAGAACACAGCGCTCCCCTGTACTGGAAACTCCTATAGAGGAGAATGGAGAGTCCTGCACCAGCCTGACTGCATCTTCATTCTGAGCTGACACTTTCGGGGGCCCTATAGGGCTTTGATGGTGTATCCTATCGATAAGACATCACAGTTTATGGTCGGGGATGCAATTCCACATTTTTACCAGCAGATGTCACTCTGTCAGTTGGTAATGAAAGTATTTGCTCAGCAAGTAGCAATGTTGAGAATAAGATTAACCAACATATACCAAACCGGAGAATACCAAAAGGACACCCTCTAACCTTCCAAAAGCAATTGTACATTTTGAAGCAGCACCGACAGGCTCAGACTGGCCCACATGTGAGCAAAGGAAACCCTGGTGGGGCCCTCGGTATGATGGACCCCTGGCATGGTAAGGGCAATCAAGTACAGGCAGTCCCCGACTTACATCGTTCCGACTTACATCCGTCCCCTATTTACAAACGGAGACTTTTGGGGCATGGCTGGGCGTGCTGACATCACACACTCACTGAGTCATGCCCCATAATAACCAAGTGCCAACATGCCACAGCAGCACACGAGATACAGAAATTGGGTGAAATCATCTAAACAGGAGCACAAATAGCAAAAAAATTTAAAAACCCTTCCATGCACTATCCAAAACAAAAAAAACCCTTTTGTGTTGGAGTTACATTTAATAAATGTACCTGTTCTGACTTACATACAAATTCAACTTAAGAACAAACCTACAGTCCCTATCCCGTTTGTAACCCTGTACAGTGTTTGCATAGTTGACTCCAAGCATCATCTCCACTGGTGGTCCCAAGAATCAACTCCACAGGTGGCCCCAAGAATCAGCTCCACTGGTGGCCCCAAGAATCAACTCCACTGGTGAACCCCAAGAATCACTTCCACTGGTGGCCTCAAGAATCACCTCCACTGGTGGCCCCAAGAATCAACTCCACTGGTGGGGTCCAAGAATCAACTCCACTGTGGACCCCAAGAATCAACTCCACTGTTGGACCCCCAGAATCAACTCTACGGGTGGGCCCCAAGAATCAACTCACCTTGTGGGCCCCAAGAATCAACTCCACTGGTGGGCCCCAAGAATCATCTCCACTGGTGGCTCCCAAGAATCAACTCCGCTGGTGGTCCCCAACAATCAGCTCCACTGGTGGCTCCCAAGAATCACCTCCACTGGTGGCTCCCAAGAATCAACTCCACTGGTAGCCCCAAGAATCATCTCCACTGGTGGCTCCCAAGAATCAACTACACTGGTGTGCCCCAAGAATCAACTCCACTGGTGGGGCCCAATAATTAACTCTACTGGTGGCCCCAAGAATCAACTCCACTGGTGCCTCCCAAGAATCAACTACACTGGTGTGCCCCAAGAATCATCTCCACTGGTGGCTCCCAAAAATCAACTACACTGGTGTGCCCCAAGATTTAACTCCACTGGTGGGGCCCAATAATTAACTCTACTGGTGGCCCCAAGAATCAACTCCACTGGCGGCTCCAAGAATCATCTCCACTGGTGGATCCCAAGAATCAGCTCTACTGCTGGTCCTCAAGAATAAACTACACAGGTGGTTCTCAAGAACCAGCTCCACTGGTGAACCCCAAGAATCAACTGCACGGGTGGCCCCAGAAATCACCTCCACTGATGGGCCCCAAGAATCAACTCCACTGGTGGCCCCAGAAATCAACTCCACTGGTGGATCCCAAGACTCAACTGCACTGGTGGCACCAGAAATCACCTCCACTGATGGGCCCCAAGAATCAACTCCACTGGTGGCCCCAGAAATCAACTCCACTGGTGGATCCCAAGACTCAACTGCACTGGTGGGCCCCACGAATGAACTCCACTGTTGGGCCCCAAGAATCAATTCCACTGGTGGCCCCAAGAATCAATTCCACTGGTGGCCCCAAGAATTAACTCTACTGATGGACCACAGACTCCAGTCTGACACTGAGCACCGACTTTCATCGTCTCAATAGACCATCAGTTGGGAACGCACCAGACCAACAAAGAGAGACAAATCTCATTATGTTGTGTCTATTGAGAGCAACCCCTTCCCTCTGACAGGGCTTCATGTTGTGTCTCTGGCTGGGAGGCAGCTTGATGATAAAGTAACCTTCCCCTAAAGGCTCTGACAAATATGACATCTCTGTGCTAATAACAAGATGATGGTCAAATATGGGTCAGTTTATTTCACCAGAATTAGTGGGAGTAACATAGTGATACCATATCCCAATATCACTGTGCTATCTGGCCTCTGCCCCCTTCACTGTCCAGTACATAATACATAGATATACAAAGCAATGTATACAGTATATACTGATCTATAGGGTAAAATAATAACTTACGGTCGGTCATAACACAAAACTGAATCCAGAGTCTGTTCTCCTTCCTTCAGCTCTTTCCCCCCAATGAGGTAGATAGAATTTTCGGACTCTCCAAGGCCAAAGAGACATCGTGCAGAAGGGACGGGCGGCATTCCCAGCCAATCAGAGTCCAGATGATCAAACTAAAAGAAAAAATGTATAATATCAAATAGAGAAGAACTGCAACCACCATTCAAGTAAAAGAAAATAATTCTGCCTCCTACAGGATCTCACAAAAGTAAGTACACCCCGTACATTTTTGTCAATATTGCATTGTATCTTTTCATTGGACAACACTGAGGATCTGAGACTTTGATACAATGTAAAGTAGTCAGTGCCCGGCTTGTATCACAGGGGAATGTGGTGTCCTCAAAATAACAATACAGGCATCAATGTCTAACTGCTAGGGACAAAAGTGAGGACACCCCTAAGTGACAACTAAAGTGAGGACACCCCTAAGTGACAACTAAAGTGAGGCAAAAGTGAGGACACCCGTAAGTGACAACAAAAGTGAGGACACCCCTAAGTGACAACAAAAGAGAGCACACCCCTAAGTGACAACAAAAGTGAGTGCACCCCTATGGACAAATCGTGCCCAAAGTGTTAATATTTTGTGCTGCCCCCATTATTTCCTAGCACTGCCTTAACTCTCTCAGGCCTGGAGGTCACTGCAGCTTCACAGGTTGCAGCCACTGGAATCCTCTTCCCTCCTCCATGACGACATCACGGAGCTGGTGGATGGTAGAGACCTTGTGCTCCTCCACCTTCTGTTTGAGGAGGCCCCACAGATGCTCCATAGGGTTTAGGTCTGGAGATACTTGGCCAGTCCAGCACCTTTACCCTCATTTTCTTTACAACACCAATATATAAAGAAAACTACCAAAAATACAAAAACACACATATATAAAACTTTTTATTAATTTACAAATGTATAGTAAAAACACAAAAATACAAAGACCAAATACATATAGCTAAAAATGGTGGTGCCACAAAGATACAACCCCACACTAGGTGGTATGCATAAGGTGCATAATCATATCAAATAAATAACATAGTATATAACCAAATATACATACAAATATACAAATAATCAATGATATGTCACCAAAAAATCACCCATAGTAAAGCGCATACCACCCAGAGGGGGGTTTGTACTTTGTGGCCCCCTTTTTTATTTATATTTTTTTGGTCTTTGTATTTTTGTTTTTTTACATACTTTTGAAAATTAAAAAAAAGTTTTTATAATATGGTTTTTTTGTATTTTTGGTAGTTTTTTTATATATTGGTGTTGGTTAAAATTTTTTGTTTTACTACCTTTTTTTTTTATTTTTTTTTGATATTTGGGGGGGTTTTTTTGTTGTAGGGGTCGCCCTGTGCCTCCTCGGGTTTGGGTATGCGCCTTACTAGGGGGGTTTAAATATTCATACATTGATTTTTTTTATATTTATATGATATTTGGTTTTAATACTTTTATTTTTTTGATATGATTACACCTTATGCAACCACCTATTGGGTTTTTACCTTTGGCACCACCTTTTTTAGCTATTTATTTGGGTCTTTGTATTTTTGATTTTTTACATACATTTGTAAAATTTAAAAAAAATTTTATTATATTTTTTTATTTTTTGGGTAGTTTTTTTTTATATATTGGTTTTGGGTTGAATTTTGGTTTTACAACCTTTGTTTTATTATGATTTTTTGATATATTGGGCCCATTTTCTTAGAAAGGGGGCAGTGGGGGTTTTGGGAGGTTTTTTTGGGTCTTATCTTTTGGGCATTGCCCTGCGCCAAAGGGGCGGATCATGCCGCTTCAATGTCACAGGACATTTTGGGGCTTTTCATGGTTCCCCAATAAACTTACCCCCCCACAGCCGCACACTCATCAGCCCCAAACCAGAAATCCCTCCCCCCAGCCTGACTGTAGCAGACACACTTGTCTTTGTTTCCCCTCACCTGTTTTTCCACCACACACGCCTGACAATCTGAACTAAATACATTTATTTGGGTTTTCATCAGGCACAGGAAGGTTTCCCAAAAAACCCTGTCCTTAGTCTTTTGTCTTTACAAACTTCTGTGAGCTTTTTGTGCATATATTAGGAAGACTTTTAAATACATAAACTGCCTCTATTACAAGAATATAACTACTTAATACCCCCTATTACAAGAATAAAACGCTAAAAAACACCTCCTATGTACGAAAATAACTACTAAAAACTGCTCCATGTACAAAAAAAACACATAATACGGGCCCTCATGACAAAATATAACTACTATAAACGCCCTATGTACAAATATAACTACTATAATACGCCTCTATGTACAAAATATAACTACTATAAACTGGGGCCCCTAGTACAAGAATTAATAATAAATTTCTGCCCCTAGTACAAGAATATAAAATCTATAATACTTCCCCTAGTACAGGATTAAACTACTATAAACGCCCCTATTACAAGAATATAACACTATAATACTGCTCCTATGTACAAGAATGAACGCTATAAAACGCCCCCATGTACAAGAATATAACACAAAATACTGCCCCCTATGTACAAGAATATAACAACTATAAAACTCCCCCCCTATGTACAGTAATATAACTACTATAATACTGCCCCCCCCTATGTACAAGAATATAACTACTATAATACTGTCTCTATGTACAAGAATATAACTACTATAATACTGCCCCTATGTAAAAGAATATAACTGCTATAATACTGCCCCTATGTACAGGAATATAACTACTATAATACTGCCCCTATGTACAAGACTATAACTACTATAATACTGCTCCTATGTACAAGAATAGAACTGCTATAATACTGCCCCCTATGTACAAGAATATAACAAACTAATACTGCCCCTATGTACAAGAATATAACTACTATAATACTGCCCCCTATGTACAAGAATATAACTACTAAAATACTGCCCCCTATGTACAAGAATACAACTACTATAATACTTCCCCTATGTACCGGAATATCAGTACTATAATACTGCTCCTATGTGCAAGAATATAACTACTATAATACTGCCCCCTATGTACAAGAATATAACTACTATAATACTGCTCCTATGTACAAGAATATAACTACTATAATACTGCCTCCAAATGTACAGGAATATAAAACAAGTACTCAAGTTAAAACATAAAGCAGAGAGAAGCGCACCTCGTGCGGTAAAATTTTTAACAATGTAGAAGTTACGTGTCTTAGTCTCCCCACCTCTGTAATTTTGTGCTGGAATGGCACAACTCATTTTTAATAACTTAAACATTTGTAACGATCCCCGGGGGTCATGGTCGAGCTGCCGTCTAGCCGATGTCAGCGGTGAACCTCCACAGGGAAATTTACAGGGTCCCCGAACGAATAGAGTTAAAAGAATTCCCTATTTTACTTTTCAAGCAAAAAAGGAAGACTTAAAAGATGGGCTATAAACAGCGCTACAGACAAAAAGAATGGACAAGACACTAGGCAGCTAGCCACATAAATGTGTCTTTTTATTTAAGGTCTGTGACTCTAACAGCTATCTTCATTTCAACAGTAATCACCATAGGAGCTGGACTAGGAATGTGCCTTACGGACAATTCAGGCGGATCCGAAAAAACTGTACCTGATTTAATTATCTAGCCAAGCAAAAAAATTTTAAAAAAAAATTTTTTGCAAAAAAAGTTCCCAAAAAAATTATTAAAAATCTAAAAAAAAGCCTTTTTAAAAAACCAAAAGAAATATTTGTTTTCAGATCCGTAAGGCAGATACGTAGTACAGAAACACTAGTAAAGAAAATACTCACAAAAATCAAGAATAAAAAAGTTTTACACAACTACAATTCCCAACATAAGAAATTAAAAAAGTATTACAAAACATTGGGGAATTCTGAAACTTGACCCCACAAAAAAATTTTCAAAACTACCAAAAAACCCATCAAGACATTCAGACACCCAAAAAACGAAAAAAAATTTTAATAAGCCCCCAAAAGGTAAAACCATAAAAAATATGAATGACCCAAATTTTGGAATCCTTTTCAATTGCTGCAGAAAATAAAACAATGGGGGACCTCTAAATGGGGTTCAAATCTTTAAATTTTTGGAAATTTTGTGGAGCAAAACTTTTTTTCCATTTAAGACCAAAAAAAATTTAATGTGAAAGGGGCAAATGATTTTGGGAAGTTCCTACCCATATACTTTTTAAACCCTTTTTTTGTGTATCCAATACAAAGTTAAACCATAATAAACTACAAAGGGGGTGAATAACCACAGTATAATGAAAATCATGCAGTGACCAAATAGCCTTTCCAAGACTTTTTAAAACAGCACATAAGGGTATAAAACCAAGATTTCCGTGCAACCCATTGACTACCAAAGTATATACAGATAGGAAAAAAGTTTACTAAAAAAGGAGACTTTTGGATAAAAAATTAAATACCCTTTAAACCCCCAGGGTCTGAATGAAGAAGATTTTTTACTTAAAATGTTTTATTTTTTTATTTATTTTTTATTTTAATAAGATTTTTATTTTTCGCATCACAATATTTTTATTAATGCTCTGGGGGACTTACGCTGAAAATATAGCATTTTTTTACAACAGACACTCAAATTCCGTTCTGTGCAAAAACAGTTTTGAACTATTTTCCTTTCTTAACAAAATGTAACGAGGAAAAATTTTTACTCACCAAATTTTGAAAACTGATCACTGCTCCCCCTGGTGGATTTTAGTAAAGGGGACAACCTATTTTAATAGTGTTCTACAAATTTTTTTTAAACTCTTTAAACTTGTTCTTACTCATTTTTTATTTACAAATATTTTTTTAGATATTTATTATGGTTTTTATAATTTGCTTTTTTCTTTTTTGAGTTTTTATAACTTTTTAAAACACTGTCCATTTTTTATACTTGTACCAGTGATATCCAAACTTTAATATAAAGACAATTCATTTGTGTAACAGTCAAATAGGAAACGAGGGGATACCTCTGAAACGCGTTTTTCATTTCTTATTTTTATTTTTTTTTGGGGCAATAAAAAGACACATTTAATGGCAAAATGCCAGTGTCTTTCCATTTTTTTGTCTGTACCTGTTTTAAGCCCATCTTTAAGTCTTCCTTTTTTTCTTTTAACAAGTAAAATAGGAATTTTTTTAACCTATGTACAGGAATATAACATATAAAACTCCTCCAATTTTCAAGAATATAACTCATAAACGCCTCCTATTACAAAAAAAAACTACTAAAAACTGTCCCTATTACAAGAATTAACTACTAAATACTGCCCCTATGTACAAGAAAATGCTACTATAAAACTGCCCCCTAGTAAAGAATAAACTATTAAATAACTGCTCCTATGACAAAAATAACACTATAATACTGCCCCTATGTATAAGAATATAACTACTAGAATACGCCCCCTACTACAAAAATATAACTACTAAATACGCCCCTTTTTAAAAAAAAATATAACTACATAATACTGCCCCCATGTCAAAAATATAACTACTATAATACTGCCCCCTTTACAAGAAAAACTACTATAATATGCCCCCTATTTAAAAATAAACTACTATATACGTCTCTATTACATAAAAATAACTACTAAAACTGCCCCCATGTAAAAAAATAACTGCTATAATACCGCCCTTTTCAGGGAAAAAAACTACTATAAACTGCCCCAAGTACAAACTATAACTACTATAATACTGCTCCTATGTACAAGAATAAACTGCTATAATACTGCCCCCTATGTACAAGAATATAACTCTAAAAACGCTCCATGTACTAAAAAATAACTACTATAAACTGCCCCCTATGTACAAGAATAAAACTACTAAAATACTGCCCCCTATTACAAAATACAAAACTTTTAAAACTTCCCCTATGTACCGAAATCCGTACTATAAACCTCCTATGTGCAAGAATATAACATAAAATACGCCCCTATTTCAAAATAAACTACTATAATACGCCCAAAGTACAAGAATTTAAAAAACAAAATACCCCCCCATGTACAGGAAAAAAACACATAATACTGCCTCCTAGTACAAAATATAACTACTATAATACTGCTCCAATTACAGGAATAAAAAATACTTTTTAAAAAAACTGCCTCCTATTTCAAGAATATAACTATTTTAAACGCTCCTATGTAAAAAAAAACTCCATAATACTGCCCCCCTGTATAAAATTAACTACTAGAATACTGCCCCCACGAAAAAGAAAAACTACATAATACTGCCCCCTTTAAAAAAAAAAAAATAAAATAACTATAAACTGCCCCCTATGTACAAGAATATAACTACTAAATAAGCCCCTATGACAAGACTAAACTACAAAAATCTGCCCTCTAGTACAAAATATAACTATATTACTGTCCCCCAATTACAAGAATATAACTACTTAATACGGCCTCCTATTTAAAAGGAAAAATAAATACTATAATACTGCTCCTATTACAAAATATACATTTTAAACCAAATTTTTCCCTTCACTTTAAAAAAAGCCCCAAACTGCATGTTTTTCCACTATCTACAAAATCAAAGAGACATTATTTAAGGGATTTTTTTTACTTTTTTCCAAAGTCAGAAGTTTCCATAAAACTGGGGTTTTCTGCGTTTAAACAATTTGGGGCCGCCCATATATGAGGGGCAGGTCCCTTTTGGGAACTTTTGATTTATTGTTTATTGGGAAAATCTGAGTTAATAGAAACACAGCTGTGGTTTTTTTCTAGCACAAACCCAAAAAACCCCTTCTGTGTGTACATCATGGGGAAAATCTAAAAAAAATCACCAAGAATAAGAAATTTTTGGGCTTCACAAGTCTGGATCATCCTTGGGGGCAATTTTTCCCGATACCTGAAGGCCCTTTTTTTGTGTACAAACAATTTTACACAATACAAACAAAGGGGAAAGTCCAGCCATTTAAAACCGCCCAAAGGAACGGGGTTTTTGTGGCTCAGAATGAACGTCTTTTTCCAAAATTTAATAACAACCCCAAAACAAAAGCAAACACCTTTTGAAGATGCTGGGGGAAGCGGTAAGATTGTGTCACTACCACAGTGAAAAGGGTACTGTATCAACAGGCTGAAAGGGCCCCTCGCAAAAAGCCATTTCTCCAAAAAAAACTTTAAAAAGCCAATTCATTTTGCAATTTCACAGGAGAAGGGCCTTTATCTGACAAAAAAAATTAATTTTTTTGGCCATAATGACCATCGTTATTTTGGGGAAAAAAATGAGAACTTGAAAGCCTAAAAAACACTATCCCAACTAAACACGGTTTGGGAGCATCTGTTGTGGGGGGTTTTGCTGCAGAGGGACTTGTGCACTTCACGAAATAGATGGCCTCATGCGGAAAGATGATTATGTGGTAATACTGAAGCAACATCTCAAGACATCAGCCAGGAAGTTAAAGCTTGGGTGGAAATAGGTCTTAAAAATGGACAATGACCCGAAGCTACTGCCAAACTGGTTACAAAGTGCTTAAGGAGAACCAGGCCAATGTTTGGAGCGGCCATCACAAGCCCTGATCTCAATCCTATTGGAAATGTAGGGCAAAGCTGAAAAAGGCCGGAGCGAGCAAGAGACCCCCAAACATGTCTCAGTGACACCATCTCTGTCAGGAGTAAGGGGCCACAATTCCTACCAACTATTGTGAGGAGCTTGTGGAAGAATCCAGAACGTTTGACCCAAGTCCTACAGTTTAAGGGTAAAGCCACCAAATACTAATCAAATGGAGGAAACTTCTGACTTTACAGAAAGTAATAAAAATGCCTTAAAAAATTTTTGAGAGCCGACGTGAAGAGAGGAGTTGTATCAGAGGATGAGACAGAGGTATAGTCTGGTACAGGCAAATGGTTAAGGCAGGCAGCGTACAAGCAAGGTCAGATTGAGGCGAGAGGCCAAGGCAGGCGACAGACAAGGCAAGGTCAGGAACGTAGCTAAGGGTTGGTAGCAGGAAGGGCATCAAGAATGAACGCATAGAGACGGTAGACGTGTAAGGAACGGATACAAATACCTGGGCAAGGAGTGCTGCGTGAGGTATCCAGAAAAAGTCTGTGATTGGTTGAGCAACAAGTGGATGGTGCACTGACCCTTTAAATCAGGAAGAGCCGGCACGTGCACCCCATAGAGGACACACATGTAGCTACAAGGAGAGGACTGGGGAACAGAGGGCAGACGAGGACATCGGAAGGGAGCAAGGAGGAGGTGAGCATTGGGCAGAGGAACGGGAACGATCACAGAGTGGCACACGGAACGCAGCACGTCCCATTACATAGGACGGCCAACTAGGAGCGCGAGCGCGATCACGGACTGGCACACGGAACACAGCGCATTCCATTACATGGGACTGCCCTCTAGGAGCACAGGCGTGATCGCGGACTGGTGCACAGACCCCATTACAGATGTGTACACCAAGTGAACAACTTTTTGGATAAGTGCAATATGTCCTCTATGAGAGATCATAGAACTCATCACTGAAACTGTTCTAGATCCAGAGCCACACAGGAACCCAGTACATGGAAGGAACTGGTTGACTGACTACTCTCCAGGTCACTAGAAAGAGCAGAGAGGCAAGATGAATGAGGAGAAGCAACTCATTGCGGATTTCCAAAGAGAAGCCAGAAACGACCCGTACACCTTCCTGAACACCCGGACCCCGAAGAAGCCTAGAAGAAGGGTCCCCGCAGGGAATTATTGGCCGTGAGCAAACAAGTGAAGAAACCTCTCTCATTGCGCCAAACAACCATGAATGGGAATGAAGTGATCGACCTGGTAAGATATCAAGCAGAGATGGAAAGAGGAACTACAGGCCGGCATTGACCACCATAAGAGCTCAGAACCAGACTTATTGAAAAGTGAAAGGGACTGGGCGCTGAGGCAGCTGCCAAAAGGGGTCATCTCACTACAGGGATTGTTGCTTTTTATTTTAAAGATCTTGCAAAAACAAGTCACTTTGCAATATGTGTCCGTTAACAGTGTCCTACCTATTTCTAGATATCCCCTCTTGTATGGGCTGCATCAGATTCTCAGGTCACTATAGCTACAGACTTGCTCAATCTCTCCTGATAGGCTGCAAGCACTGGTCGCTATAGCTACAGACCTGTTCTCTCTCTCCTGATAGACTGCTAGAACTGGTTGCTATAGCTACAGACCTGTTTGATCTCTCTTGATAGGCTGCCAGCACTGGTTGCTATAGCTACAGACCTGTTCAATCTCTCCTGATAGGCTGCCAGCACTGGTTTCTATAGCTACAGACCTGTTCAGTCTCTCCTGATAGGCTGCCAGCACTGGTTGCTATAGCTACAGACCTGTTCGATCTCTCATGATAGGCTGCCAGCACTGGTCGCTTTAGCTACAGACCTCTTCGATTTCTCCCAATAGGCTGTCAGTGCTGGTCGCTATAGCTACAGACCTGTTCAATCTCTCATGGTAGGATTCCAGTGCCGGTTGCTATAGCTACAGACCTGTTCTATCTCTCCTGATAGACTGCTAGCACTGGTCGCTATAGCTACAGACCTGTTCAATCTCTCCTGATAGGCTGCCAGCTCTGGTTGCTATAGCTACAGACCTGTTCGATATCTCCTGATAGGCTGCCAGCGCTGGTTGCTATAGCTACAGACCGGTACGATCTCTCATGATAGGCTGCCAGCACTGGTCGCTATAGGTACAGACCTCTTCGATTTCTCCTAATAGGCTGTCAGCACTGATCGCTATAGCTACAGACCTGTTACGATTTTCTCCTAAATAGGCTCCAGCGCTGGCCCCAGGTAGCTACAGACCTCGTTGCCCCCTTGAATTTCAAAAATAAAACCCGGGTGAAAACAGGACGGGGGTAGGAAATGAATCAATGTAGTGAGACAACCCCTTTTAGTAACCCATTTGAGGGAAAATTTTGCTCAAAAACCAGTCCCAAGAGCGGCACTGACCCTGCGCCAGAAGATCCGGAGGACCTGCACGTGGGGAAAAGACTAGAAAAGATCAGATTTCATATCACTGCCAAATAAAGGCGATGCTAGGGATGGTGCCAACTATAGGACAAAGAACCATGCCAGCAAGATGCTGCCAGAGATCACCCAGAAGCATTTGGGCAACATCTTTAATCAAGAACTTCCAGATGCCCAAGTGGGATTCTGTTTGGGAAGATGAATCTATAATCATATTGCAAAACCTGAGGTGGAAAGGTGAGAGAGGAGTAGAAGAAGCTCTACCTGTGCTTCATTTGTTATATCAAGGCCTTTGACTGTGTTGAGCATGGTAAGCTGTGGGAAGCACTGAAAGAGGTTGGAGCCACTTCACCAGATTGCGTCAGTCAGGTCACTCCATGGTGATTAAGAAGCCACAGTGTGAACCAGGTATAGAGATCCAGAATGGGTCAAGATCAAGAAGGATGACAAACAGGGATGGACTTAGATGATTCCAGTGATGGGGTTCAAACAGTCAGAAGAACCATGAGTGACCTGAGATATGAGGATAATACAACCCTGGTGGCCGAGAGTGAGAAGGACCTGGAGAAGATGATGATAAAGCTGAAAGTGAGAAGATGAGACTTTACCTGACGATGAAGAAGACCAAGACCAAGATGACCACCCAAAAAAAGATTTCCACATAAGGATCAACAAATAAGGAATAGAAGTGGTCCCAGCTTGGTTTTCTCGGCTCCCTAATTGATCACAATGGTGGTTCGACAGCAGAGATGAATGCATGGATTAGCCCAGGGGGCATGCAGCCATGGAGAGCTTGGACTATGGAAGGACATGGACATCTCAGTCATCACCGATCACTACCATTGTTTTCCTGATGTGGACACTCATGAAAGCAGAGAAGAGAAAATCCATGCTTTTGAGATGTGGAGCTGGAGAAGACTATGAATCCCATGGAAGGCCAAGATCACCAACAAAGATGGTCTTCATCGTATAAATCCAGGATTGTCCCTGAAAGGCAAGATCACCAGACGGAAACTGATCTATTCTGGTCGTGTGATGAGGGGGAATTTACCAGAAAAGGAGATGCTACTCAGGAGGGTAAATGGTGATAGGAAACAGAGGAGACCATTGGCCTGTTGGTTGGAAACCATCAAGAATGAGATGGGAATGAACACCAAGCAACTGAAAGAAGGTGTGGAAAACAGAAAAGCCTGGAGAGAACTGGCATACAGGGTATTTTAGAGAACTAGCCTACAGAGCATCCAATGGTCGGACATGATGAGAACTGGCTTACAGAGTATCCATGGTTTGAACATGATGAAAACTGGTCTAAAGAGTATCCGAGGGTCGGACATGGCGAGAACTGGCTTACGGAGTATCCGAGGGTAAATAATGGTAAAAATTCATCTACAGAGTATCCAAGGGTCGGACAAGAAGAGAACTGGCCTACAGAGAATCCAAGGGTCGGACACGAAGAGAACTGGCCTACAGAGTACACAAGGGTTGGACATTAAGAGAACTGGCCTACAGAGTATCTGAGGGTCGAACATGGCGAGAACTGGCCTACAGAGTATCCAAGGGTCAGACATGGCGAGAACTGCCCTACAGAGTATCCAAGGGTCAGACATGAAGAGAACTGGCCTACAGAGTATCCAAGGGTTAGACATGGCGAGAACTGGCCTACAGAGTATCCAAGGGTCAGACATGGCGAGAACTGGCCTACAGAGTACACAAGGGTTGAACATGGTGAGAACTGGCCTACAGAGTATCTGAGGGTCATATATGGTGAGAACTGGCCTACAGAGTATCCAAGGGTCAGACATGGTGAGAAATGGTCTACAGAGTATCCAAGGGTCAGACATGGTGAGAACTGGCCTACAGAGTATCCAAGGGTCAGACATGGTGAGAACTGGCCTACAGAGTATCCAAGGGTCGGACATGGTGAGAATTTTCCACGATACCCCAAGGTCAACAGGGTGAAACTGGCCTACAGAGACCCAAAGGGGGCTGACATGAAGACACTGTCCACAGGTTTCCATTTTTGATATGACTGAAAAATAAAAAGAAAAAGTGTTTTTAGCTTTTTAAAGTCCCCACCAGGGGAAGCATATTGAATGCTGAACTCAATGTCCACACCGTCTGCCCTGAGCCCCTTCTTGTGGTCTATAGACTCGGGCCGGGCTCCAGGCATTATGCACCTAAATGTAAAATATAAGACCCCAATTATATCATTGGTCGCACCTCCAGCCATTTCAGCCGCTGTCTGGGTCCCGGCCTTGTGTCCAGCAGGAGGTCAGGACTTCCAGCTCATCTGGTTGCAGAGCAGTTTGTGGGTCTACACGACCCTTTAAGCTTTTATTCCAATTTGAGTTGCAGTTCCTGAGTGGGCCCGCACAAAAACTGCCCGGGGACTTTAACCCTTCATTCGTGAGCACAGCTCGATAGTACTCGCAGTTTCCGTGCGTGTCCCCTCACGCCCAATTTTCAGCTGTTTGCGGGTCCACCAGTCACCCCACCCCGCGAAAACGAAGGGGTTCTTTAATGAGAGGAGGCCGCCTGTGTCCGGGCAGAGAGCCAGGGCCATCGCTGTACAACTCCCCGGGGCCCCAGTGCTGAATAATCATTTACCAATAGCTTCCAATCACCCATCAAAGGAAAAGCCCCCAAACCCTGAACACAACCCCAACCTCTCTTCTTTAAATAAAAAAGTACACTGTAACAAATGTATAATTTAACCAGCTGTACAAAAACCTATAAAACGGGAGTCCCCAGGTAACCAGCACCCATATCACTATATAAGGAGACCCCGGGTTTTATACCAGAAATTTCTCCATTTTAAAAAAAAAACAAAAAAACAAGGAAGGCCCCCAGGTTATACCAGCAAAGCTCCAATCACTATATACAGGAATCCCCATTTTTTCCACATGCTCCATATCACTAATACAGGAATCCCCGGTATACCACATGCCCATATCACTATATACAGGAATCCCCAGGTTATCCGCATGCTCCATACACAAAACGGGAGACCCCCGGGGTTAAACCACATGCTCCATACACATAACGGGAATCCCCGGGTTTTATACCACAGCCCCCAAATCACTAAAACAGAGACCCCCAGGTTATCCCAAATTTCTCCATATCACTATATAAAAGAATCCCAGTTAACCAAAAGCCCATATCCTATATACGGGGAGATCCCCATTTTAATACCAGCATGCTCCATATCACTAAATACGGGAGGCCCCAGGTATACCACATGCCCCATATCACAAAAAACGGAGACCCGGGTTTAACCACAGCTCCAAATCACTATATACAGGATCCCCTTTAAAAAAACCACAGCCCATATCATTTAATACAGGAACCCCCATTTAAAACCAGCATGCTCCATATCACATATACAGGAGATCCCCGGGTTATACCAGCATGCTCCTACACTATATCAGGAGTCCCAGGTATACCACAGCTCCAAAATTTATAACAGGAACCCCCGGGGTTTATCCCAAAAATCCCCTCCATATCACTAAAATACAGGAGATCCCCATTTAAACCAGCAGGGCTCCATATCACATATACGGGAGACCCCGGGTTATACCCCATGCTCCATATCACTAATACAGGAAGGGGGGGGCCCAGGTAATACCACATGTTTCCATTCACAAAAATACAGGAATCCCCAGGTTATCCCAAAAGCTCCAACACTATATACAGGAGATCCCGTTTATACCAGCATGCCCATATCACATAACGGGAAGACCCCAGGTTATACCAGCATGCTCCATATCACTTTTATACAGGAACCCCCATTAAACCAGCTGCTCCATATCACTAACAAGATCCCCGGTTTAAACCCCAAAGCTCCATATCACTAATACAGGAGACCCCCAGGTAACCAGCTCCCCAAACACAAACAGGAATCCCCAGGTTATACCACATCCCATATCACTATATACAGAACCCCCGGGGGAATACCCAGCATCTCCATATCCCCTAAACGGAGACCCCGGGTTAACCACATGCCCATACACAAAATACAGGGATCCCCATTAAACCAGCATGCTCCATATCACAAATACAGGGACCCCAGGTAACCACATGCCCCCATATACTATATACAAAACCCCAGGTTAAAACCCATCCCTTTCACTAATACAAATCCCCGGGATATACCGCATGCCCATACACATATACAGGAATCCCCAGGTTATACCAGCAGCCCCTATCACTATAACAGGAGATCCCCGGATATACCAGCAGCTCCAACACTATATCAGAATCCCCAGTTAACCAGCAGCCCCAATCACTATATACAAAAAAAAGGAAATCCCCAGGTTATACCGCATCCCATAACTATATACAGGAATCCCCAGGGTTATACCAATGCTCCATTTTCACTTATAATACGGGAGACCCCAGTTATACACATGCCCAATCACATATACAGGAAAACCCCAGGTTATACCACTGCTCCATATCACTAAAAACGGGAATCCCCATTATACCAGCATGCTCCATATCAATATACGAGATCCCCGGGTTAACCAGCATGTTTTCCAATCACTATAACAGGAACCCCCCGGTTAACCCATGCCCCCAACACTAAACAGGACCCGGGTTAAACCCACATGCTCATATCCCCAAAAACAGGAATCCCCCAGAAAAAACCGGGGCAAAGCCCAACCCCTTTAACAAACCCCGGTTAAACAGCTGCCCCAATCACCATATCAGGAATCCCCGGGGTTTAAAAACCAGCATGCTCCATACACATAACAGGGGATCCCCAGGTTATACCAGCCCCCCATATCACTATATACAGGAAAAAAAAAACCCCCAGTTAACCACATGCCCATATCACTAATACAGAATCCCCAGGTTATCCACATGCTCCAATCATAATACAGGAGATCCCCAGGTTATAGCAGGATGTTCCATATCAGTATACACAGAAGATTCATAGCAACCAATCAGATGTAATATTGAATGTAATAGTATCGATTACCTGTAGGAAGTATGAGCTCAGTGGTTCGTCTTTGCTCTCCTCGTTGTAGTAAAGTCCACCAGCCACGAAGATCTGGTTCTCCTTCGTTATCAAACTGATGTGATTTTTTGGGATCTGAGCGGACAGAGACGCAAAGAAGCACTCATTGCCGCTTGGATCGTAAGCGACTGCCCCCGTGTCGCTAATCATGAAGATCAGGTCCTTTAAGAACATTCCAAATCTCAATGTATCATTCAGAATTCCGGGAAGAACTTCTTCCTCCTCTTCCTCTTCCTCCTCCACATCTCCATTGACTACTTTTTCCCCGTCTTTTTCTGGTCCTTGTTTTTTTGATTTTTTCTTCTTGACCACTGGAAGTTTACCTGCTTGGGCCTCCTTGACCATCTGCAGCTTCTTCAAGGCTTCAGAAGG
>JAODAL010045972.1:0-31407 GCA_025379985.1 Phyllomedusa bahiana | reverse complement strand
CCCCGCTCTGTATGCCCCGCTTTTTAGTGATCTTTCATGCTAGGACCCCCCCGCTCTAGAAAAACTTCATGCTAGTGATGACACCGCTCTAGTGATCTCTTCATGCTAGTGATGCCCCCGCTCTAGTGATCCCTTTCCCTCTAGTGATCTCTTCACTAGTGATGCCCCCCCTATGATGCCCCCCGCTCTGTGATCTCTCTTTTAGTGTTCCCCCCGCCTGCAATACCCCCCCCCACTACTAGCCCCCGTCTAGTGATCTCTTCATGTGTGATGCCTCCGCTCAGTGTCTCTTCATGCTAGTGATGCCTGCTCTGTGATGCCCCTGCTCTAGTGATCTCTTCATGCTAGTGATGCCCCCGCTCTAGTGATGCCCCCGCTCTAGTGATCTCTTCATGCTAGTGATGCCTCCGCTCTAGTGATGCCCCCGCTCTAGTGATCTCTTCATGCTAGTGATGCCCCCGCTCTAGTGATCTCTTCATGCTAGTGATGCCCCCGCTCTAGTGATCTCTTCATGCTAGTGATGCCCCCGCTCTAGTGATCTCTTCATGCTAGTGATGCCCCCGCTCTAGTGATGCCTCCGCTCTAGTGATCTCTTCAGGCTAGTGATGCCCCTGCTCTATTGATCTCTTCATGCTAGTGATTCCCCCGCTCTAGTAATATCTTCATGCTAGTGATGCCCCCGCTCTAGTGATGCCCCCGCTCTAGTGATCTCTTCATGCTAGTGATGCCCCCGCTCTAGTGATCTCTTCATGCTAGTGATGCCTCCGCTCTAGTGATGCCCCCGCTCTAGTGATGCCTCCGCTCTAGTGATGCCCCCGCTCTAGTGATCTCTTCATGCTAGTGATGCCTCCGCTCTAGTGATGCCCCCGCTCTAGTGATCTCTTCATGCTAGTGATGCCTCCGCTCTAGTGATGCCCCCGCTCTAGTGATCTCTTCATGCTAGTGATGCCTCCGCTCTAGTGATGCCCCCGCTCTAGTAATATCTTCATGCTAGTGATGCCCCCGCTCTAGTGATCTCTTCATGCTAGTGATGCCCCCGCTCTAGTGATGCCTCCGCTCTAGTGATGCCCCCGCTCTAGTAATATCTTCATGCTAGTGATGCCCCCGCTCTAGTAATATCTTCATGCTAGTGATGCCCCCGCTCTAGTAATATCTTCATGCTAGTGATGCCCCCGCTCTAGTAGTCACTCCACTTTCCCACACATGGCTGAACAGTGGGGGTCGTGTAACCCGCTCTTACCTTGCCGTATCTGGAGGCGAATGTCCCGGTGAGTAACGAGTGGAAGATAATAATCGTCTCATCCAAGTCCCACACGAAGACGCGCTGAGGAGAAAGGGGGCAGCGTTCAGTGCAGGCTCATAGAAAGCTGCTGACATAACACAGTCACCGAACTCCCTATACCGTACTGGGACGTACAGTCACCTATAGCCTAACGCTGGCCACTACGTGTGACCCTGATGGGACGTACAGTCACCTAAAGCCTAACGCTAAACACTACGTGTGACCCTGATGGGACGTACAGTCACCTATAGCCTAACGCTGACCACTACGTGTGACCCTGATGGGATGTACAGTCACCTATAGCCTAACGCTAAACACTACGTGTGACCCTGATGGGACGTACAGTCACCTATAGCCTAACGCTAAACACTACGTGTGACCCTGATGGGATGTACAGTCACCTATAGCCTAACGCTGGCCACTACGTGTGACCCTGATGGGATGTACAGTCACCTATAGCCTAACGCTAAACACTACGTGTGACCCTGATGGGATGTACAGTCACCTATAGCCTAACGCTAAACACTACGTGTGACCCTGATGGGAGGTACAGTCACCTAAAGCCTAACGCTAAACACTACGTGTGACCGTGATGGGACGAAGTCACCTATAGCCTATCGCTGCCACTACGTGTGACCCTGATGGGACTTTACATCACCTATAGCCTAACGCTGGCCGCTAAGTGTGACCCTGATGGGATGTACAGTCACCTATAGCCTAACACTAACCACTAAGTGTGACCCTGATGGGATGTACAGTCACCTATAGCCTAACGCTAAACACTACGTGTGACCCTGAGGGATAGTACAGTCACCTATAGCCTAACGCTAAACACTACGTGTGACCCTGATGGGACGTACAGTCACCTATAGCCTAACGCTAAACACTACGTGTGACCCTGATGGGATGTACAGTCACCTATAGCCTAACGCTAGACACTACGTGGGACCCTCATGGGACGTACAGTCACCTAGCCTACGCTGGCCACTACTGTGACCCTGATGGGATGTACAGTCACCTATAGCCTAACGCTGGCCGCAAAGTGTGACCCTGATGGGAGGTACAGTCACCAATAGCCTAACACTGACCACCAAGTGTGACCCTGATGGGATGTAGTCACCTATAGCCTAACACTGACCACTAAGTGTGACCCTGATGGGATGTACAGTCACCTATAGCCTAACACGGGGCCACTACGGGCCCAAAAAAGGGGACGTACTTTCACCTATACCTAACATTTGGCTACTAAGTGACCCTAAGGGGATGTACAGCACCAAGCCAACACTGGCCCTGTGCCCCCTAAGGGGGAGTAGTACCTAAAGCTTAACGCTGGCCGCTAAGTGTGACAATAATGGGATGTACAGTCACCTATAGGCTAACACTGACCGCTGTGACCCTGATGGGAGGTAGAGTCACCAATAGCCTAACGCGGGACCCTAAAGTTGACCCGATGGGATGTACAGTCACCTATAGCCTAACACTGGCAACTAAGTGTGACCCCTATGGGATGTACAGTCACTTATAGCTTAACACTGGCCACTAAGTGTGACCCTGATGGGATGTACAGTCACCAAAGCCTAACCGGGCCCTCAAGTGAACCCCGATGGGACGTACAGTCACCTAAAGCCTAACCTGGCCCTAAGTGTACCCTGATGGGAATGTACATCACCTAATACCTAACACTAACCACTAAGTTGTACCCTAATGGGATGTACAGTCACCTAAAGCCTAAAAACTGGCCACTAAGTGTGACCCTGATGGGATGTACAGTCCCTATAGCCTAACACTGGGGCCACTAAGTGTAAACCTGATGGATTGTACAGTCCACCTATAGCCTAACACTGCCCTAGGTGACCCTGATGGGAGGTACAGTCACCTATAGCCTAACGCTGGCCCCTAAGTGTGACCCTGATGGGACGTACAGTCAGCTATAGCCTAACACTAACCACTAAGTGTGACCCTGATGGGATGTACAGTCACCTATAGCCTAACACTGGCCCCTAAGTGTGACCCTGATGGGACGTACAGTCAGCTATAGCCTAACACTAACCCTAAGTGACCTGATGGGAGTACAGTCACCTATAGCCTAACACTGGCAACTAAGTGTGACCCTGATGGGATGTACAGTCACCTATAGCCTAACACTGGCCACTAAGTGTGACCCTGATGGGATGTACAGTCACCTATAGCCTAACACTGGCCACTAAGTGTGACCCTGATGGGATGTACAGTCACCTATAGCCTAACACTGACCACTAAGTGTGACCCTGATGGGATGTACAGTCACCTATAGCCTAACGCTGGCCGCAAAGTGTGACCCTGATGGGATGTACAGTCACCTATAGCCTAACACTGGCCACTAAGTGTGACCCTGATGGGATGTACAGTCACCTATAGCCTAACGCTGGCCGCTAAGTGTGACCCTGATGGGATGTAAAGTCACCTATAGCCTAACACTGTCCACTAAGTGTGACCCTGATGGGACGTACAGTCAGCTACACCCCATCTGCGTCTTATGTACATCTGTCACAACATCGGATCACCATCGTCTTACCCCAGCCCCAGAATGTGAGGACAGGTAGGGTCAACCCTGTGATGGGCGCTTTTCCCGTGCCGCCCCCCGCTGGCAGGTACCATGCTAGTATATATGTATTTGCTGCCTTAGTTCTTGCATTGAACAGAACAAATGTGCGCAGGTAGGACAGAGATGTTTTCCTGTCTTCACTTTTGCTGCCAAACTCCCTACAGGACATTTCTTCTGATGCATCGGGGATTAATGCTTTCAGTTAGAAGAATCCTTTGTGCGGCGGCCAAATCTCAGGAAAAGTCTTGTCCCAGAGAAAAAAGCTGAAAAACCATATGGAAAAGGCATTCATGGAAAATGGGATTAGTCTGATGCGAGGACACGGCCTCTCCCCCGCCCCGGTGTCTGACAGATCGCACCGCAGCTTGTTCTGTAGCGATGGAGAGACGGTGACTACAACAGGCTGAGGCAGCGGCCGCCATGATGGAGGGACGGTGACTACAACAGGCTGAGGCAGCGGCCGCCATGATGGAGGGACGGTGACTACAACAGGCTGAGGCAGCGGCGGCCATGATGGAGGGATGGTGACTACAACAGGCTGAGGCAGCGGCCGCCATGATGGAGGGACGGTGACTACAACAGGCTGAGGCAGCGGCTGCCATGATGGAGGGACGGTGACTACAACAGGCTGAGGCAGCGGCCGCCATGATGGAGTGACGGTGACTACAACAGGCTGAGGCACCGGCCGCCATGATGGAGGGAGGGTGACTACAACAGGGTGAGGCAGCAGGCTGCCATGATGGAGGGACGGTGACTACAACAGGGCTGAGGCAGCGGCCCGCCATGATGGGGACGGTGACTACAAAAAGGCTGGGGGCAGCGGCCGCCATGATGGAGGGACGGTGACTACAACAGGCTGAAGGCAGCGGCTGCCATGATGGAGGGACGGTGACTACAACCCGCTGAGGCAAACGGCTGCCATGATGGAGGATGGTGACTACAACAGCTGAGGCGCGGGCCGCCATGATGAGGGGGCGGTGACTACAACAGGGTGAGGCGCGGCTGCCATAAGGGGGGACGGTGACTACAACAGGCTGAGGCAAACGGCCGCCATGATGGAGGGATGGTGACTACAACAGGCTGAGGCAAACGGCCCGCCATGATGGAGGGACGGTGACTACAACAGGCTGAGGCAGCGGCCGCCATGATGGAGGGATGGTGACTACAACAGGCTGAGGCAGCGGCCGCCATGATGGAGGGACGGTGACTACAACAGGCTGAGGCAGCGGCAGCCATGATGGAGGGACGGTGACTACAACAGGCTTAGGCAGCGGCCGCCATGATGGAGAGAAGGTGACTACAACAGGCTGAGGCAGCGGCCGCCATGATGGAGGGACGGTGACTACAACAGGCTGAGGCAGCGGCCGCCATGATGGAGGGACGGTGACTACAACAGGCTGAGGCAGCGGCCGCCATGATGGAGGGATGGTGACTACAACAGGCTGAGGCAGCGGCCGCCATGATGGAGCCAACGTGACAACAAGACGCAGAGCCAGCGGCAGCCATGATGGGAGCAAGGTGACTACAACAGGCTGAGGCAGCGGCCGCCATGAGGGATGGACGGGGTCCACAACAGGCTGCGTCAGGGGCCGCCATGATGGAGGGACGGTGACTCCAACAGGCTGTGGCCGCGGCCGCCATGATGGAGGGAAGGAGTCTACAACAGCAGCGGCCGCCATGATGGAGGGAAGGAGTCTACAACAGGCTGAGGCAGCGGCTGCCATGATGGAGGGACGGTGACTACAACAGGCTGAGGCAGCGGCCGCCATGATGGAGGGAAGGAGTATACAAGAGGCTGAGGCAGCGGCCGCCATGATAGAGAGAAGGAGTCTACAACAGGCTGAGGCAGCATCCGCCATGATGGAGGGATGGTGTCTACCATGGCTGAGGCTGCCAAGATGAAGGTCAGACTGCAGGCTACTCTGGCACCTGCCAGGCTCATCATCATCATCATCATCGGGGCTGAATACATGGGCGTCGATGGCGCAGCAGCCATCCTCTAATGTCCACAGTAAGGATTGGCCACCACTTACTCATCACGGGGAGAAAGTGGAGTCCACCCGAACCCCACGTAGGTCACAGATGGTGCAGACATTGCCGTCCAGGGACATTGTAGAGTAGAGGCTGCCGACTAACCCATGACTAGGACCATGAGAAGCGGGGCCACAAACCCGACTCACCGGCTCTAGTGCATGGGGGTGCGCCGTACTCATAAACAGATAGTAAAGTTCTTAGTGAGCGAGCATCAGGCCAAGACTAGAGGGGGGTCCCCTGGGGATGGGGCTCGGTCTTCCTAAACTTGCAGACATTCAAGGTCAGTAAATCACAGCTCATTCATTGTTACTGTACAGTCTGACATCGCTTCGCATCACTTCTAATCCGGAACATCTGGCAGCCTTGGCACCTGCGTCTACTACACAATTACAATGGTTTTTACTGGCAAGAAAGTGCCCACTTAGAATCTGCTCCTTAGGGACCTGTGGACACTTATCAGTGGTCTGGAGAAACAGCGAGCATAAATGAGACCAGCAGGAGGGGCACCGATGCCACACAAGCCGGAGGGAGGAGGAGAGGCACCGATGCCACACAAGCCGGAGGGACGAGGAGGAGAGGCACCGAAGCCACACAAGACGGAGGGAGGAGGAGAGGCCCCGATGCCACACAAGCCGGAGGGGGGCGGAGGAGAGGCCCCGATGCCACACAAGCCGGAGGGAGGAGGAGGAAAAGGCACCGATGCCACACAAGCCGAGGGAGGAGGAGAGGCACCGATGCCACACAAACCGGGGGGAGGAGGAGGGCACCGATGCCACACAACCCGAGGAGGAGGAAAGGCACCGATGCCACACAAGCCGAAGGAGGAGGAGGGGCACCGATGCCACACAAGCCGGAGGGAGGAGGAGAGGCACCGATGCCACACAAGCCGGAGGGAGGAGGAGGAGAGGCACCGATGCCACACAAGCCGGAGGAGGAGGAGAGGCACCGATGCCACACAAGCCGGAGGAGGAGGAGAGGCACCGATGCCACACAAGCCGGAGGGAGGAGAGGAGAGGAGGCACCGATGCCACACAAGCCGGAGGGAGGAGGAGAGGAGGCACCGATGCACACAACCCGGGAGGAGGAGGAGAGGCACCGATGCCACACAAGCCGGAGGAGGAGGAGAGGCCCCGATGCCACACAAGCCGGCGGGAGGAGGAGAGGCCCCGATGCCACACAAGCCGGAGGGAGGAGGAGAGGCCCCGATGCCACACAAGCCGGAGGGAGGAGGAGAGGAGGCACCGATGCCACACAAGCCGGAGGGAGGAGGAGAGGAGGCACCGATGCCACACAAGCCGGAGGGAGGAGGAGGAGAGGCACCGATGCCACACAAGCCGGAGGGAGGAGGAGGAGAGGCCCCGATGCCACACAAGCCGGAGGGAGGAGGAGGAGAGGCACCGATGCCACACAAGCCGGAGGAGGAGGAGGAGAGGCCCCGATGCCACACAAGCCGGTGGAGGGGAAAGGGGCCCCCGTGCCACACAAGCCGGAGGGAGGAGAGAGGCACCGATGCCACATAAGCCGGAGGGAGGAGGAGGAGAGGCACCCGATGCCACACAAGCCGGAGGGAGGAGGAGAGCACCGATGCACACAAGCCCGGAGGGAGGAGGAGGAGAGGCCCCGATGCCACACAAGCCGGAGGAGGAGGAGAGGCCCCGATGCCACACAAGCCGGAGGGAAGGAGGAGGAGAGGCACCGATGCCACACATGCCGGAAGGGAGGAGGAGGAGAGGCACCGATGCCCCACAAGCCGGAGGGAGGAGGAGGAGAGGCACCGATGCCACACAAGCCGGAGGGAGGAGGAGAGGCACCGATGCCACACAAGCCGGAGGGAGGAGGAGAGGCCCCGATGCCACACAAGCCGGAGGGAGGAGGAGAGGCACCGATGCCACACAAGCCGGAGGGAGGAGGAGGAGAGGCACCGATGCCACACAAGCCGGGGGGGGGGGAGGAGAGGCACCGATGCCACACAAGCCGGAGGGAGGAGGAGGAGAGGCCCCGATGCCCCACAAGCCGGAGTAGGAAGAGGAGAGGAGGCACCGATGCCACACAAGCCGGAGGGAGGAGGAGAGGAGGCACCGATGCCACACAAGCCGGAGGGAGGAGGAGAGGAGGCACCGATGCCACACAAGCCGGAGGGAGGGGAGGAGGAGGCACCGATGCCACACAAGCCGGAGGGAGGAGGAGAGGAGAGCACCGATGCCACACAAGCCGGAGGAGGGAGGAAGGTAGGCACCGATGCCACACAAGCCGGAGGGGGGAGGAGGAGAGGCACCGATGCCACACAAGCCGAAGGGAGGAGGAGAGGCCCCGATGCCACACAAGCTGGAGGGAGGAGGAGAGGCACCGATGCCACACAAGCCGGAGGGAGGAGGAGGAGAGGCCCCCAGGCCACACACCCCGGAGGGAGGAGGAGGAGAGGCCCCGATGCCACACAAGCCGGAGGGAGGAGGAGAGGCACCGATGCCACACAAGCCGGCGGGGGGCGGAGAGGCACCGATGCCACACAAGCCAGAGGGAGGAGGAGGAGAGGCCCCGATGCCACACAAGCCGGAGGGAGGAGGAGGAGAGGCACCGATGCCACACAAGCCGGAGGGAGGAGGAGGAGGCACCGATGCCACACAAGCCGGAGGGAGGAGGAGGAGAGGCACCGATGCCACACAAGCCGGAGGGAGGAGGAGAGGAGGCACCGATGCCACACAAGCCGGAGGGAGGAGGAGAGGAGGCACCGATGCCACACAAGCCGGAGGGAGGAGGAGGAGAGGCACCGATGCCACACAAGCCGAAGGAGGAGGAGAGGCACCGATGCCACACAAGCCGAAGGGAGGAGGAGAGGCACCGATGCCACACAAGCCGGAGGGAGGAGGAGAGGCACCGATGCCACACAAGCCGGAGGGAGGAGGAGAGGCCCCGATGCCACACAAGCCGGAGGGAGGAGGAGAGGCACCGATGCCACACAAGCCGGAGGGGGGAGGAGAGGCACCGATGCCACACAAGCCGGAGGGAGGAGGAGGAGAGGCACCGATGCCACACAAGCCGGAGGGAGGAGGAGGAGAGGCACCGATGCCACACAAGCCGGAGGAGGAGGAGAGGCACCGATGCCACACAAGCCGGAGGGAGGAGGAGGAGGCACCGATGCCACACAAGCCGGGGAGGGAGGAGGAGAGCACCGATGCCACACAAGCCGGAGGGAGGGAGGAGAGGCACACGATGCCACACAAGCCGGAGGAGGAGGAGGAGAGGCCCCGATGCCACACAAGCCGGAGTGAGGAGGAGGAGAGGCACCGATGCCACACAAGCCGGAGGGAGGAAAGGAGGGCCACCGATGCCACACAAGCACGGAGGAGGAGGAGGAGAGGCACCGATGTCCACACTAGCCGGAGGGAGGAGGAGGAGAGGCACCGATGCCACACAAGCCGGAGGGAGGAGGAGAGGCACCGATGCCACACAAGCCGGAGGGTGGAGGTAGGAGGAGAGGCAACCGATGCCACACAAAGCCGGAGGGAGGAGAGGAAGGCACCGTATGCCACACAACCGAGAGGGGAGGAGGAGGAGAGGAAAACGATGCCACACAAGCCGGAGGAGAGGAGGAGAGGAACCGATGCCACACAAGCCGAGGGGGAGGAGGAGAGGCATCCGATGCCACACAAAGTCCGGAGGGAGGAGGAGAAAGGCACCGATGCCACAACAAGCCGGAGGGAGGAGGAGAGAGGCCACGATGCCACACAAGCCGGAGAGGAGAAGGAGAGGCACCGATGCCACACAAGCCGGAGGGAGGAGGCGGCGAGGCCCCGATGCCACACAAGCCGGAGGGAGGAGGAGAGGCACCGATGCCACACAAGCCGGAGGGGGGAGGAGAGGCACCGTCGCCACACAAGCCGGAGGGAGGAGGAGAGGAGGCACCGATGCCACACAAGCCGGAGGAGAGGCACCGATGCCACACAAGCCAGAGGGAGGAGGAGAGGCACCGATGCCACACAAGCCGGAGGGAGGAGGAGAGGCACCGATGCCACACAAGCCGAAGAGAGGAGGAGGAGAGGCACTGATGCCACACAAGCCGGAGGAGGAGGAGGAGAGGCACCGATGCCACACAAGCCGGAGGGAGGAGGAGGAGAGGCCCCGATGCCACACAAGCCGGAGGGAGGAGGAGAGGCACCGATGCCACAACAAGCCGGAGGGAGGAGGAGGTGAGGCCCCGATGCCACACAAGCTGGAGGAGGAGGAGGAGGCACCGATGCCACACAAGCCGGAGGAGGAGGGAGGGCACCGATGCCACACAAGCCGGAGGAGGAGGAGGAGAGGCACCGATGCCACACAAGCCAGAGGAGGAGGAGAGGCACCGATGCCACACAAGCCGGAGGAGGAGGAGGAGGAGTGGCACCGATGCCACACAAGCCGCAGGGAGGAGGAGGAGAGTCCCCGATGCCACACAAGCCGGAGGGAGGAGAGAGAGGACCCGATGCCACACAAGCCGGAGGGAGGAGAGGAGAGGCACCGATGCACACAAGCCGGAGGAGGAGGAGAGGCCCCGATGCCACACAAGCCGGAGGAGGAGGAGAGGCACCGATGCCACACAAGCCGGAGGGAGGAGGAGAGGCACCGATGCCACACAAGCCGGAGGGAGGAGGAGAGGCACCGATGCCACACAAGCCGGAGGGAGGAGGAGAGGAGCCCACCATGCCACACAAGCCGGAGGAGGAGGAGAGTCCCCGATGCCACACAAGCCGGAGGAGGAGGAGAGGCCCCGATGCCACACAAGCCGGAGGAGGAGGAGAGGCCCCGAAGCCACAAAACCCGGAGGAGGAGGAGAGGCCCCGAGGCCACACACGCCGGGGGGGGAGGAGAGGCACCGATTGCCACACAAGCCGGAGGGAGGAGGAGGAGAGGCACCGATGCCACACAAGCCGGAGGGAGGAGGAGAGGAGGCCCCGATGCCACACAAGCCGGAGGGAGGAGGAGGAGAGGCACCGATGCCACACAAGCCGGAGGAGGAGGAAGGCACCGATGCCACACAAGCCGGAGGGAGGATGAAGAGAGCACCGATGCCACACAAGCCGGAGGGGAGGAGGAGGGAAGGCACCGATGCCACACAAGCGGCGGAGGAGGAGGAGGAGAGGCACCGATGCCACACAAGCCGGAGGGAGGAGGAGAGGAGGCACCGATGCCACACAAGCCGGAGGGAGGAGGAGGAGAGGCACCGATGCCACACAAGCCGAGGGAGGAGGAGAGGCCCCGATGCCACACAAGCCGGAGGAGGAGGAGAGGCCCCGATGCCACACAAGACGGAGGAGGAGAAGGAGAGGCCCCGATGCCACACAAGCCGGAGGGAGGAGGAGAGGCCCCGATGCCACAAGCCGGAGGAGGAGGAGGAGAGGCACCGATGCCACACAAGCCCGAGGGAGGAGTGGAGGCACCGATGCCACACAAGCCGGAGGGAGGAGGAGGAGAGGCACCGATGCCACACAAGCCGGAGGGAGGAGGAGGAGAGGCACCGATGCCACACAAGCCGGAGGGAGGAGGAGGAGAGGCACCGATGCCACACAAGCCGGAGGGAGGAGGAGAGGCACCGATGCCACACAAGCCGGAGGGAGGAGGAGAGGCACCGATGCCACACAACCCGCAGGAGGAGAGGGGGCACCGAGGCCACACAGAGCCGGAGGGAGGAGGAGAGGAGGCACCGATGCCACACAAGCCGGAGGGAGGAGGGAGAGAGGGCACCGATGCCACACAAGCCGGAGGGAGGAGGAGGAGAGGCACCGATGCCACAAAGCCGGAGGGAGGAGGAAGAGGCACCGATGCCACACAAGCCGGAGGAGGAGGAGGAGAGGCCCCGATGCCACACAAGCCGCAGGGAGGAGGGGAGGCACTGATGCCACACAAGCTGGAGGGAGGAGGAGAGGCACCGATGCCACACAAGCCGGAGGGAGGAGGAGAGGCACCGATGCCACACAAGCCGGAGGGAGGAGGAGGAGAGGCACCGATGCCACACAAGCCGGAGGGAGGAGGAGAGGCACCGATGCCACACAAGCCGGAGGGAGGAGAAGGAGAGGCACCGATGCCACACAAGCCGAAGGGAGGAGGAGAGGCCCCGATGCCACACAAGCCGGAGGGAGGAGGAGAGGCACCGATGCCACACAAGCCGGAGGAGGAGGAGAGGCCCCGATGCCACACAAGCCGGAGGGAGGATGAGAGGCCCCGATGCCACACAAGCCGGAGGAGGAGGAGAGGCCCCGAAGCAACACAAGCCGGAGGTAGGAGGAGGAGAGCCACCGAAGCCACACCTGCCGGAGGAGGAGGAGAGGCCCCGATGCCACACAAGCCGGAGGGAGGAGGAGGAGAGGCCCCGATGCCACACAAGCCGGAGGAGGAGGAGAGGCACCGATGCCACACAAGCCGGAGGGAGGAGGAGAGGAGGCACCGATGCCACACAAGCCGGAGGGAGGAGGAGGAGAGGCACCGATGCCACACAAGCCGGAGGGAGGAGGAGAGGCACCGATGCCACACAAGCCGGAGGGAGGAGGAGGAGAGAGGGCACCGATGCCACACAAGCCGGAGGGAGGAGGAGAGGCACCGATGCCACACAAGCCGAGGGAGGAGGAGGAGAGGCCCCCGATGCCACACAAGCCGGAGGGAGGAGGAGGAGAGGCACCGATGCCACACAAGCCAGAGGGAGGAGGAGAGGCACCGATGCCACACAAGCCGGAGGAGGAGAGGAGGAGAGGCACCGATGCCACACACGCCTGAGGAGGAGGAGGAGAGGCCCCGATGCCACACAAGCCGGAGGGAGGAGGAGGAGAGGAGGCACCGATGCCACACAAGCCGGAGGGAGGAGGAGAGGAGGCAACGATGCCACACAAGCAGGAGGAGGAGGAGAGGCACCGATGCCACACAAGCCGGCGGAGGAGGAGAGGCAACCGATGCCACACAAGCCTGAGGGAGGAGGAGAGGCACCGATGCCACACAAGCCGGAGGGAGGAGGAGAGAGGATGCCCCGATGCACACAAGCCGGAGTGATGAGAGGAGAGGCACCGATGCCACACAAGCCGGAGAGGAGGAGAGGCAACCGATGCCACAAAGCCGGAGGGAGGAGGAGGAGAGCAACCGATGCCACACAACAAGCCGAGATGGAGGAGGAGGAGAGGCACCGATGCCACACAAGCCGAAGGAGGAGGAGAGGCACCGATGCACACAAGCCGGAGGGAGGAGGCGAGGCACCGATGCCACACAAGCCGGAGGGAAGAGGAGAGGCACCGATGCCACACAAGCCGGAGGAGGAGGAGAGGCACCGCTGCCACACAAGCCGGAGGAGGAGAGGCCCCGATGCCACACAAGCCGGAGGGAGGAGGAGAGGCCCCGATGCCACACAAGCCGGAGGAGGAGAGGCCCCGATGCCACACAAGCCGGAGGAGAGAGGAGGAGAGGCCCCGATGCCACACAACCGAGGAGGAGAGGAGGAGAGGCACCGAAGCCCCACAAGCCGAGGGAGGAGGAGGAGAGGCCCGATGCCACACAAGCCGGAGGGAGGAGGAGGAAGGCCCCGATGCCACACAAGCCGGAGGGAGGAGGAGAGGCACCGATGCCACACAAGCCGGAGGAGGAGGAGAGGCACCGATGCCACACAAGCCGAAGGGAGGAGGAGAGGCACCGATGCCACACAAGCTGGAGGGAGGAGGAGGAGAGGCCCCGATGCCACACAAGCCGGAGGGAGGAGGAGGAGAGGCACCGATGCCACACAAGCCGGAGGGAGGAGGAGAGGAGGCACCGATGCCACACAAGCCGGAGGGAGGAGGAGAGGAGGTCCCGATGCCACACAAGCCGGAGGAGGAGGAGAGGCCCCGATGCCACACAAGCCGGAGGGAGGAGGAGGAGAGGCACCGATGCCACACAAGCCGGAGGAGGAGGAGAGGCCCCGATGCCTCACAAGCCGGAGGGAGGATGAGAGGCACCGATGCCACACAAGCCGGAGGGAGGAGGCGGAGAGGCCCCGATGCCACACAAGCCGGAGGGAGGAGGAGCGGCCCCGAGGCCACACAAGCCGGAGGAGAGGAGGCACCGATGCCACACAAGCCGGAGGAGGAGGAGGAGAGGCCCCGATGCCACACAAGCCGGAGGAGGAGGAGGAGAGGCCCCGATGCCACACAAGCCGGAGGGAGGAGGAGAGGCACCGATGCCACACAAGCCGGAGGGAGGAGGAGAGGAGGCACCGATGCCACACAAGCCGGAGGGAGGAGGAGAGGAGGCACCGATGCCACACAAGCCGGAGGGAGGAGGAGAGGAGGCACCGATGCCACACAATCCGGAGGGAGGAGGAGAGGAGGCACCGATGCCACACAAGCCGGAGGGAGGAGGAGAGGCACCGATGCCACACAAGCCGGAGCGGTGGAGGAGGAGAGGCACCGATGCCACACAAGCCGGAGGGAGGAGGAGGAGAGGCACCGATGCCACACACGCCGGAGGAGGAGGAGAGGCCCCGATGCCACACAAGCCGGAGGGAGGAGGAGAGGCACCGATGCCACACAAGCCGGAGGGAGGAGGAGGAGAGGCACCGATGCCACACAAGCCGGAGGGAGGAGGAGGAGAGGCACCGATGCCACACAAGCCGGAGGGAGGAGGAGGAGAGGCACCGATGCCACACAAGCCGGAGGGAGGAGGAGAGGCACCGATGCCACACAAGCCGGAGGGAGGAGGAGGGGAGGCCCCGAAGCCACAAAAGCCGGAGGGAGGAGGAGGAGAGGCACCGATGCCACACAGGGCGGAGGGAGGAGGAGGAGAGGAGGCCCCGATGCCACACAAGCCGGAGGGAGGAGAGGAGGCACCGATGCCACACAAGCCGAGGGAGAGGAGGAGAGGCACCGATGCCACACAAGCCGGAGGGGGAGGAGGAGGAGAGGCACCGATGCCACACAAGCCGGAGGGAGGAGGAGAGGCACCGATGCCACACAAGCCGGAGGGAGGAGGAGGAGAGGCCCCGATGCCACACAAGCCGGAGGGAGAGGAGGAGAGGCACCGATGCCACACAAGCCGGAGGGAGGAGGAGGAGAGGCACCGATGCCACACAAGCCGGAGGGAGGAGGAGAGGCCCCGATGCCACACATGCCGGAGGAGGAGGAGAGGAGGCACCGATGCCACACAAGCCGGATGGAGGAGGAGAGGCACCGATGCCACACAAGCCGGAGGGAGGAGGAGAGGCACCGATGCCACACATGTATAATGGTGAGGAGTGATACATGTATGAGGGAGCCGCCGTCCTCTATAGATCCCGTGTCTGCCAGTATCTGAGCTGAATGCTGAAGCTGCCCCCCCGATACCCTGGTCGCCGCCCGCTGGGGTCTGGGGAACTCGCTGCCACCTGCCAGTAACACGGTGCCTACCTGCCAGTAACACGCTGCCACCTGCCAGTAACACGGTGCCTACCTGCAAGTAACACGCTGCCACCTGCCAGTAACACGCTGCCACCTGCCAGTAACACGGTGCCTACCTGCCAGTAACACGCTGCCACCTGCCAGTAACACGCTGCCACCTGCCAGTAACACGTGACCTGCCGTAACACGGTGCCCCCAGCCAGTAACACGCTGCCCCCAGCCAGAACACGTGCCCCTCCCTAAACGGTGCCACCCAGTAAACGGTCCTACCTCCCGTAACACGTGCCACGAAGTAACACGCCCCCACCTGCCAAAAACACGGTGCCTCCCTGCCGTAACACGCTCCACTCCCAGTAAACGTGCCCCCGCCGAAACAGGGTCCTACCTACCGAAAACACCTGCCACCTCCAGAAACACGCTCCCTACCTACCGAAACACCTGCCACCTGCCAGTAACACGCTGCCTACCTCCAAGTAACACGGTTCCTACCCCAAAACGCTGCCACCTCCATAACCGCTGCCACCTCCCAGAACACGGTGCCTACCGCAAGTAACCGCTGCCCCCTCCCGTAAAACGCTCCCAACTGCCAGTAACACGGTGCCACCCTGCCAGTACCACGGTGCCTCCCTGCAAGTAACACGCTGCCCCCCTCCCATTAACAGGGTGCCTACCGAGTAACCGGTGCCTATGCCAGAAAACCGGTGCCTACCTGAAGTAACCCGCCACCTGCCGAAACCCCGCTGCCACCTCCCAGAACACGGTGCCTACCGAAAAGAAACCGCTGCCCCCTCGATCTCTTGTACGGGGGCGGGGCTCGTTTTTCCGCTTGGGCTCTTCCTGTAGCTTCACTGGGGCCCCTTGAGCTGCCGCTCGGGGTCCGAGTCCTTCACCGGTGTGGACGGCCCATTGTGAGTGTTATAATCTACAGAGAAGAGACAAGACTGAGGCTCACAGTGACTGCAGGGAGAGCAGCAGAGACCCCCGACCGAGGCCAAACCACAGGATACAGAGACCCCCGACCAGACAGAGCCAGACACACAGAGGCCCCCCGCCCCGGACAGACCAGCCACAGAGCCCCCCGACGACGAGCCAGACACACAGAGACCCCGACCGGGGGCCAAACCCAGAACAGAGACCCCGACCAGACAGAGACCCCCGACCCAACAGAGACCCCCGACCACAGAGCCAGCAACAGTGACCCCCGCCCGACCAAAAAAGGGAACAGAGACCCAACCCCCGGAAGACCCAGCCAAAGAGACCCCCCCCGGGCCAAACCACATCGGGAAACCCCCGACCCGGGGCCCAAAACCAAAAGAAAAAACCCCGCCCGGACAGAGCCGACACCAGAGACCCCCAAAGGCAGACCAGACAAACAGAGCCCCCCGACAGGCCAAACCACAGATACAGAGCCCCACCGGACAGACCCAAACACACAAACCCCGCCCAGACAAAACCAGCCAAAAGGGACCCCCCGACCGGAAGAGCCAACACACGAGCCCCCCCGACCGGACGAGCCGCACACAGAGACCCCCGAGGCAGAGCCAAAACACAGAGCCCCCCCGACCAGACAAAAAACCAGCCCCAGAGCCCCCCCGACCGGGCCAAACCCGGGAACAGAGACCCCGCCCGGACAGAGCCAGCAACAGGCCCCCCGCCCCGGGGCCAAAACCCGGGATCAGAGACCCCCCACGGGGCCCAAAACCCAAAGGATAAGAGACCCCCCCCGGACAAGCGAACACAGAGACCCCCGCCCGGAAAAGACCACCAAGGCCCCCCCCGGACGAGGCCAAACCCCCGGGAACAGAGGGCCCCCCGGCCCGGACAGACCCGGGGGGGGGGAAAAAACACAGAGCCCCCCGACGGACAAAGCCGCCACAGAGCCCCCGACCGACAAGCCACCAAAGGCCCCCCACCGGACAGAGCCAGCCACAGAGACCCCCGACCGGACAGAGCCAGCCACAGAGACCCCCGACCGGACAGAGCCAGCCACAGAGACCCCCCGACCGGACAGAGCCAGCCCCAGAGACCCCCGCCCAGACAGAGCCAGCCACAGAGACCCCCGACCGGACAGAGCCAGACACAGAGACCCCCGACCGGACAGAGCCAGACACACAGAGACCCCCGACCAGACAGAGCCAGCCACAGAGACCCCCGACCGGACAGAGCCAGCCACAGAGACCCCCGACCGAGGCCAAACCACAGGATACAGAGACCCCCGACCGGACAGAGCCAGACACACAGAGACCCCCGACCGGACAGAGCCAGACACACAGAGACCCCCGACCGAGGCCAAACCACAGGATACAGAGACCCCCGACCGGACAGAGCCAGACACACAGAGACCCCCGACCAGACAGAGCCAGCCACAGAGACCCCCGACCGGACAGAGCCAGACACACAGAGACCCCCGACCGGACAGAGCCAGCCACAGAGACCCCCGACCGGACAGAGCCAGACACACAGAGACCCCCGACCGGACAGAGCCAGACACACAGAGACCCCCGACCGGACAGAGCCAGACACACAGAGCCCCGACCTAGACAGACCAGACACTCAGAGACCCCCGACCAGACTGAGACAGCAACAGAGACCGGGCGCCGACCAGAGACAGAGCCAGACACAGAGACCCCCACCAGACCAGAGCCAGCAACATAGACCCCCGACATACAGAGCCAGACACACAGAGACCCCCGTCCGGAACAGAGCAGACACACAGAGACCCCCTACCGGACCCAGACATCCACACAAGACCCCCTCCAACAGAGCCAGCCACAGAGACCCCCGACCGGACATAGCCACCCACAGAGACCCCCGACCCGACAGAGCCAGACACACAGAGACCCCCGACCGAGGCCAAACCACATTATTAAAGAGACCCCCCGACCGTTACAGAGCCAGCCACACACATGAGACCCCCCGACCCAGACAGAGCCACCACACAGAGAACCCCCGACCAGACCGAGCCAGACACACAGAGACCCCCGACCGGACAGAGCCAGACACACAGAGACCCCCGACTGGTCAGAGCCAGACACAGAGACCCCCGACCAGACAGAGCCAGACACACAGAGACCCCCGACCAGACAGAGCCAGACACACAGAGACCCCCGACCAGACAGAGCCAGCAACAGAGACCCCCGACCAGACAGAGCCAGCCACAGAGACACCCCACACGACAGAGCGCCAGACACAGAGACCACCGACCGGACAGAGCCACACACACAGTACCCCCCCGACCGAGGCAAACCGTACAGGATAACAGAGACCCCCGACTGGTCAGAGCCAGACACAGAGACCCCCGACCGGACAGAGCCAGACACACAGAGACCCCCGACCGAGGCCAAACCACAGGATACAGAGACCCCCGACCGGACAGAGCCAGCAACAGAGACCCCCGACCGGACAGAGCCAGACACACAGAGACCCCCGACCCGACAGGATCCAGACACAACAGAGACCGCCCTAACTGACAGAGCCCCATGCCCAGAGACCCCCTACCGGAACAAAGAAAGCCCAGCCACAGAGACCCCCGACCGACAGAGAGCCAGACACAGAGAAAAACCCCGAACCGGGGACAGATCCAGACACACAGAGACACTCCCCGAACCGAGGCCCAAACCAATAGGATACAGAGACCCCGACCATACAGAGCCAGGAACATACACAGAGCACCCCGACCGGACAGACCAGCCACAAGATACCCCCGACCGGACAGAGCGAGACACACAGAGACCCCCGACCATACAGAGCCACACACACAGAGACCCCCGACCAGACAGAGCCAGACACAGAGACCCCCGACCGAGGCCAAACCACAGGATACAGAGACCCCCGACCGGACAGAGCCACACACAGAGACCCCCGACCCGACAGAGCCAGCCACACAGAGACCCCCGACCAGACAGATCCTAGACACAACAGAGACCCGCCGACCGGACAGAAGCCAACACACAGAGACCCCCCCCACCCCCGACCAGACAGAGCCAGACACACAGAGACCCCCGACCGAGGCCAAACCACAGGATACAGAGACCCCCGACCGGACAGAGCCAGCAACAGAGACCCCCGACCGGACAAACCAGCTACAGAGACCCCCGACCGGCATCTAGACCAACACAGCCAGAGACCCCCGACCGAGGCCAAACCACAGGATACAGAGACCCCCGACCGGACAGAGCCAGACACACAGACACCCGCCGATAAACCAAGGGGCCCAAACCACAGGATACATTACCCCGACCGACAGAGCCAGCCACACAGAGACCCCCGACCGACAGAGCCAGCCACAGAGACCCCCGACCGGACAGAGCCATCCACACAGAGACCCCCGACCGTACAGAGCCAGACACACAGAGACCCCCGACCGAGGCCACCAACAGGATAACAGAGACCTCCTACCGGAACAAGCCAGACACACAGAGACCCCCGACCAAGGCCAAACCACAGTGGATAACAGAGACCCCCCGACCGGACCAGAAGCCAGCCACATAGACCCCCGTACCGACAGAGCCAGGCAACATAGCCCCCGACCTGGAACAGACCCAGACACACAGAGACCCCCGACACCGAAGGCCAAACCACAGGTCAACAGAGACCGTCCCGACCATACCTAGCCAGACGACACAGAGAGACCGCGCCCCTACCGAGGCCAATCCACCGGATACAAACCCCCCGACCACCGGAACAATGCCAGACACAGCGAGACCCCACCGGGACAGAGCCAGACACACAGAGACCACCCGACCCGACAGAGCCAGACACACATAGACCCCAGACCGGACCAAGCCAACTCCCAGAGACCCGCAGAAACCGGACATAGCCAGACACACATAGACCCCATACCGGACAGAGCCCAACACACAGAACCCCAGACCGGACAGGAGCCAGACACAACAGAGACCCCCGACCGATGCCATACCACAGGGATACAGAGACCCAGACCGGACAGAGCCCACACACAGATACCCCCCGACCGCACAGAGCCAGACACACGAGACCGCCCCGAGCCGGACATGAGCCAGACACACAGAGACCCCACCCAACCGGGAACAGAGCCAGCAACAGAGAGACCCCCGACCGGACAGAGCCAGCCACACAGAGACCCCCGCCCCGGAACAGCAGCCAGCTACACGAGACCCCCCTACCGGACAGAGCCCCAACATAGAGACCCCCACCGGACAAGCCAGCCACACAGAGACCCCGACCATACAGAGACCCCGACCACACAGAGACCCCCGACCGGACAGAGCCATCCACACAGAGACCCCCCGACCGACAAGCCAGCCACAGAGACCCCCGACCGAGGCCACACCCCCAGATACAGAGACCCCCGACCGGACAGAGCCAGCAACAGAGACCCCCGACCAGACAGAGCCAGACACACAGAGACCCCCGACCAGACAGAGCCAGACACAATACCCCCTGACCCAGACAAGCCACCACCACAGAGACCCCCACCGAGCCAAACCACAGGATACAGATACCGCCCGACCGGACAGAGTCACCACAGAGACCTCCCTACCCGTACAGAGCCACCACAGAGACCCCGACCGGACAGAGCCATACACACAGAGACCCCCGACCGTGAGGTCTCACTCCCCGCACCGTCCCATCCGTCCGCCCCCGTCAGTTCTTCACCTCCCACTCCCCGCACAGTCCCATCCGCCCCCGGCAGGGTCTCACTCCCCGCACAGTCCCATCCGCCCCCGGCAGGTTCTCACTCCCCGCACAGTCCCATCCGCCCCCGGCAGGGTCTCACTCCCCGCACAGTCCCATCCGCCCCCGGCAGGGTCTCACTCCCCGCACAGTCCCATCCGCCCCCGGCAGGGTCTCACTCCCCGCACAGTCCCATACGCCCCGGCAGGGTCTCACTCCCCGCACTAGTCCACATCCGCCCCCCGGCAGGTTCTCACTGGTTGTCCCGTGGACTCACAGTCTTGCCCCACCCATCCCCGCCTCCCGGAAGGGTCTCACTCCCCGCACAGTCCCATCCGCCCCGGCAGGTTCTCACTCCCCCCTCAGTCCCATCCGCCCCCCGGCAGGTTCTCACTCCCCGCATAGTCCCATCCGCCCCCGGCAGGGTCTCACTCCCCGCACAGTCCCATCCGCCCCCGGCAGGGTCTCACTCCCCGCACAGTCCCATCCGCCCCCGGCAGGGTCTCACTCCCCGCACAGTCCCATCCGCTCCCGGCAGGGTCTCACTCCCCGCACAGTCCCATCCGCCCCGTCAGGTTCTCACTCCCCGCACAGTCCCTTCCGCTCCCGGCAGGGTCTCACTCCCCGCACAGTCCCATCCGCCCCGGCAGGGTCTCACTCACACTGGACTGTTCCCCATCCGCTCCCGGCAGGGTCTCACTCCCCCCACAGTCCCATCCGCTCCCGGCAGGGTCTCACTCCCCGCACAGTCCCATCCGCCCCCGGCAGGGTCTCACTCCCCGCACAGTCCCATCCGCCCCCGGCAGGGTCTCACTCCCGCACCGTCCACATCCCTCCCTGCAGGGTCTCACTCCCCGCACAGTCCCATCCGCTCCCGGCAGGGTCTCACTCCCAGCACAGTCCCCCATCCGCACCCCCGGCAGTTCTCAACCTCCCCGCACCAGTCACATCCGCCCCGGCCAGGTTCTCACTCCCCGCACATCGCCAACCGCCCCCCCCCCGCAGGGTCCTCACTCCCCCGCACAGTCCCACCCGCCCCTGCAGGGTTCTCACTCCCCCACAGTCCCATCCGTCCCCGCAGGTTTTTCTCACTCCCCGCACATGTACCAACCTCTCCCCGGCAGGTTCTCACTCCCCGCACAGTCCCATCCGCCCCGGCAGGTTCTCACTCCCCCACAGTCCCCATCCGTCCGCTCGGCAGGTTTCTCACTCCCAACGCACAGCCGCATCCGCCCCCGGCATGGGTCTCACTCCCCGCACAGTCCCATCCTCCCCGCAGGTCTCAATCCCCCACAGTCCCAATCCGCCCCCGGCCAGGTCCTCACTCCCCGCACAGTCCCCATCCGCCGCCGGCAGGGTCACACTCCCCCGCAACAGTCCCATCCCCCCCGCAGGTTCTCACAACCCCCCGCACCAGTCCCATCGCCCCCCGGCAGGGTCTCACTCCCCGCACAGTCCCATCCGCCCCCGGCAGGGTCTCACTCCCCGGCAGTTCTCCCCCCCTCACAGTCCCATCCGCCCTCAACCCCCCGTCAGGTTCTCTCCCCGCACATCCCCATCCGCTCGTCCAGGCATGGTCCTCACTCCCCTCACAGTCCCATCCTCCCCCCGGCGAGGGTCCCTCACTCCCCGCACAGTCCCATCCCGCCCCCCGGCAAGGGTCTCACTCCCCCGCACAGTCCCATCCGCTCCCGGCAGGGTCTCACTCCCCGCACATTCCCATCCGCTCCCGGCAGGGTCTCACTCCCCGCACAGTCCCATCCGCTCCCGGCAGGTTCTCACTCCCCGCACAGTCCCATCCGCCCCCCGCAGGTTCTCACTCCCCTCACATTCCCATCCGCCCCCGGCAGGTTCTCACTCCCCGCACAGTCCTCCAACCGCCCCCGGTCAGTTCGTACAATCCCCGCACATTATCCCATCCGCCCCCAGGCAGGTTTCTCACTTCCCAACCCCCCGCACAGTCCCATCCGCTCCCGGCAGGTCTCACTCCCCGCACAGTCCCATCCGCTCCCGCAGGGTCTCACTCCCCGCACAGTCCCATCCGCTCCCGGCTGGTTCTCACTCCCCGCACAGTCCCATCCGCACCCGGCAGGGTCTCACTCCCCGCACAGTCCCATCCGCCCCCGGCAGGTTCTCACTCCCCGCACAGTCCCATCCGCCCCCGGCAGGTTCTCACTCCCCGCACAGTCCCATCCGCCTCCCGGGATGTTCTCACTCCCCGCACAGTCCCATCCGCCCCGGCAGGTTCTCACTCCCTCCCGCACCTTCCCATCCGCCCCCTGCAGGGTCTCACTCCCCCCCTCTCCCCGCAGAATTCCCATCCAATCCCCCCGGCAGGGTCTCTCTCCCCGCACAGTCCCATCCGCCCCCGGCAGGGTCTCACTCCCCGCACAGTCCCATCCGCCCCCGGCAGGTTCTCACTCCCCGCACAGTCCCATCCGCCCCCGGCAGGGTCTCACTCCCCGCACAGTCCCATCCGCTCCCGGCAGGTTCTCACTCCCCGGCAGGTTCTTACTCCCCGAACTGTCCCTTCCGCCCCGGCAGGGTCTCACTCACCTGACAGTGACTCGGAGCTCTGGGTGGAGATGTGGTGGGAGTTTTCCTGCAGGGAGTAGGTGGTGGTGGGGATGGCGCTGGGGCTGATGTTGTTACTGGGCACATACGGGGAGTTGTAGGACGAGCTGTAGTACTGGGCGTATTGTCCTTGGGTGAAGCCGGGATACGATGAATATTCCTGAAATGACGGTGACAGAAGATCCAGCATCAGCAATGTCATAAACCAGAGAGGAACATGGCAGAACCCGAGGGCGCCGCGCCCTGCCACCATCACATGGGGACCCAGTATCTCATTTATCCAGTCTCTGAACCCTCTCACCACTATTCAGGGGGAAAACCCAGGAGCTGCCGGGGGTAAAGCGGGGCCGTCCTTCTTGAGGCGATCACTCTGCTTTTTGGTGTTACAGGGTTAATTTGGGATATTAGTTCCCATACACATCGGGCTTCTGGAATAGTAGTAGAAGTTACCACATTGATATCTATGAGCTGTCAGTGATCCAGGCTTGAAATTATTACTTCTGATCTACTGTGGACCCTGCTGGTATTCAAAGGGGCGCCGTCACAACAGAGGGGCGCCGTCATCACAAAGGGGCACCGTCATCCCAAAGTCATCACAAAGGGCGCCGTCATCACAGAGGGCCACTATCATTAAAAAGGGGCTCCTTCATCACAAAGGGCCGCCCCATCACAAAGGGGCACTATCATTAAAAAGGGGCGCCGTCATCACAGAGGGCCACTATCATTAAAAAGGGGCGCCGTCATCACAAAGGGGCACAATCATTAAAAAGGGGCGCCGTCATCACAAAGGGGCGCCGTCATCACAAAGGGGCGCCGTCATCACAAAGGGGCGCCGTCATCACAAAGGGGCGCCGTCATCACAAAGGAGCGCCGTCATAACATAGGGCGAGACGTGAGAGGTGCGAGGCGCGTGATGTGCGAGGCGTGAGACGTGAGAGTTGTGTGATGTGCGAGGCGCGTGATGTGCGAGGTGCGAGGCGCGTGACGTGCGAGGCGCGTGATGTGCGAGGCGTGAGACGTGAGAGGTGCGTGATGTGCGAGGTGCGAGGCGCGTGATGTGCGAGGCGCGTGATGTGCGAGGCGCGTGATGTGCGAGGCGCGAGACGTGTGATGTGCGAGGCGCGAGATGTGCGAGGCGCGTGATGTGCGAGGCGTGAGATGTGCGAGGTGCGAGGCGTGAGATGTGCGAGGTGCGAGGCGAGAGATGTGCGAGGAGCGTGATGTGCGAGGTGCGAGATGTGCAAGGTGCGAGGCGCGTGATGTGCGAGACGTGAGATGTGCGAGGCGTGTGATGTGCGAGGCGAGAGATGTGCGAGGCGCGAGAGGTGCGAGGTGCGAGGCGTGAGATGTGCGAGGTGCGTGATGTGCGAGGTGCGAGGCGCGTGATGTGCGAGGCGCGTGATGTGCGAGGTGCGAGGCGTGAGATGTGCGAGGTGCGTGATGTGCTAGGTGCGAGGCGCGTGATGTGCGAGACGTGAGATGTGCGAGGCGCGTGATGTGCGAGACGTGAGATGTGCGAGGCGCGTGATGTGCGAGACGTGAGATGTGCGAGGCGCGAGATGTGCGAGGCGCGTGAGGTGCGAGGCGCGTGAGGTGCGAGGCGCGTGATGTGCGAGGCGCGTGATGTGCGAGGCGCGAGATGTGCGAGGCGCGTGATGTGCGAGGTGCGTGAGGTGCGAGCCGCGAGATGTGCGAGGCGTGAGATGTGCGAGGCGTGAGATGTGCGAGGTGCGTGAGGTGCGAGACGTGAGATGTGCGAGGCGTGAGATGTGCGAGGCGTGAGAAGTGCGAGGTGCGAGGCGTGAGATGTGCGAGGCGTGAGATGTGCGAGACGAGAGAGGTGAGAGGCGTGTGATGTGCGAGGCGTGAGATGTGCGAGGCGCGTGAGGTGAGAGGCGTGAGATGTGCGAGGTGCGTGATGTGCGAGGCGCGTGATGTTTTAGGCGCGAGATGTGCGAGGCGCGTGATGTGCGAGGTGCGAGGCGTGAGATGTGCGAGACGTGAGATGTGCGAGGCGTGAGATGTGCGAGGCGTGTGATGTGCGAGGCGTGAGATGTGCGAGGTGCGAGGCGTGAGATGTGCGAGGTGTGTGGGGTGTGAGGTGCGAGGTGCGTGAGGTGCGAGACGTGCGTTGTGCGAGTCGCGCGATGTGCGAGGCGCGAGATGTGCGAGGCGTGAGATGTGCGAGGCGCGTGAGGTGCGAGGCGCGTGAGGTGCGAGGCGCGAGATGTGCGAGGCGCGTGATGTGCGAGGCGCGGGATGTGCGAGCGGGCGTTGATGTGCGAGGTGCGTGAGTGGGCGCAGATGTGCGAGGCGCGTGATGTGCGAGGCGCGAGATGTGCGAGGCGCGTGATGTGCGAGGCGCGTGATGTGCGGGGCGCGTGATGTGCGAGGCGCGTGATGTGCGAGGCGTGAGATGTGCGAGGCGCGTGATGTGCGAGGCGCGTGATGTGCGAGGCGCGTGATGTGCGAGGCGAGAGATGTGCGAGGCGCGTGATGTGCGAGGCGAGTGATGTGCGAGGCGTGTGAGGTGCGAGGCGCGTGATGTGCGAGGCGCGTGATGTGCGAGGCGCGAGATGTGCGAGGCGCGTGATGTGCGAGGCGCGTGAGGTGCGAGGCGCGTGAGGTGCGAGGCGCGTGAGGTGCGAGGCGTGAGATGTGCGAGGCGCGTGATGTGCGAGGCGTGAGATGTGCGAGGCGCGTGATGTGCGAGGCGCGTGATGTGCGAGGCGCGTGATGTGCGAGGCGCGAGATGTGCGAGGCGCGTGATGTGCGAGGCGTGAGATGTGCGAGGCGTGAGATGTGCGAGGCGCGTGATGTGCGAGGCGCGTGATGTGCGAGGCGCGAGATGTGCGAGGCACGTGATGTGCGAGGTGCGTGAGGTGCGAGGCGCGTGAGGTGCGTGATGTGCGAGGCGCGTGATGTGCGAGGCGCGTGATGTGCGAGGCGCGTGATGTGCGAGGCGCGTGATGTGCGAGGCGCGTGATGTGCGAGGCGCGAGATGTGCGAGGCGCGTGAGGTGCGAGGCGCGTGTGGTGCGTGTGGTGCGAGGCGCGTGATGTGCGAGTCGCGTGTCGTGCGAGGCGCGTGATGTGCGAGGCGCGAGATGTGCGAGGCGTGAGATGTGCGAGGCGCGTGATGTGCGAGGCGCGTGATGTGCGAGGTGCGTGATGTGCGAGGCGCGTGATGTGCGAGGCGCGTGATGTGCGAGTAGAGAGATGTGCGAGGCGCGAGATGTGCGAGGCGCGAGATGTGCGAGGCGCGTGATGTGCGTGGCGCGTGATGTGCGAGGAGTGCGATGCGCGAGATTTGCGAGACGCGTGATGTGCGAGGGGCGAGATGTGCGAGGTGCGTGATGGGCGCGGTGCGAGATGTGCGAGGCGCGTGATGTGCGAGGTGCGGGATGTGCGAGGTGCGTGATGTGCGCGGTGCGTGATGTGCGAGGTGCGAGATGTGCGAGGTGCGTGATGTGCGAGGTGCGAGATGTGCGAGGTGCGTGATGTGCGAGGCGCGTGATGTGCGAGGCGCGTGATGTGCGAGGCGCGTGAGTGCGAGGCGCGTGACGTGCGAGGCGTGTGATGTGCGAGGCGCGTGAGTGCGAGGCGCGTGAGGTGCGCGGTGCGTGATGTGCGAGGCGCGTGATGTGCGAGGCGCGTGATGTGCGAGGCGCGTGATGTGCGAGGCGCGTGATGTGCGAGGCGCGTGATGTGCGAGGCGCGTGATGGGCGAGGCGCGTGAGGTGCGAGGCGTGTGATGTGCGAGGCGCGTGATGTGCGAGGCGCGAGATGTGCGAGGCGCGAGATGTGCGAGGCACGTGATGTGCGAGGTGCGTGATGTGCGAGGTGCGTGGCGCGTGAGGTGCGAGGTGCGAGGCGCGCGAGGAGCGTGAGGTGCGAGGCACGTGACGTGAGATGTGCGAGGCGTGAGATGTGCGAGGCGCGAGGCGCGTGATGTGCGAGGCGCGAGAGGTGCGAGGCGCGTGATGTGCGAGGTGCGTGGCGCGTGAGGTGCGAGGCGCGGGAGGTGCGAGGAGCGTGATGTGCGAGGCGCGTGAGTGCGAGGCGCGTGACGTGCGAGGCGTGTGATGTGCGAGGCGCGTGATGTGCGAGGCGCGAGACGTGTGAGGTGCGAGGCGCGTGATGTGCGAGGCGTGCGAGGCGCGTGATGTGCGAGGCGCGTGATGTGCGAGGTGCGTGGCGCGTGAGGTGCGAGGCGCGAGACGTGCGAGGCGCGAGAGGTGCGAGGCGCACACCATCATTGTCTGATTGTAAACCTGACAAGACTTCTTACATCAGTCAAGTGCGGATAAGAAGTCAGACCTGACCCGAAACAAAGTGACGGAGTCCGACCCTCACCTGGTGGAGGCCGCTGAAGGTGCTGGCGTTCGTCAAACCATTGGCTCCCTGGTAGAGACCGGAAGGACCTGGAGGAAAAGAACAACAACCTTGCATTATTCCTGTAGACAACAACAACTCTCATCATCCTCATAGCTTGTGCACAAGTGACATCACCAGATCCTCTCCTGTATTACATTATAGCAGGAAGTTTATCTCTCAAGAACAGGTTCAGCGAATTGTCGGATTCTCCGGGATACATCACAGTTACTAATCCCTCCTCCAACTGCAGCCATGAGTAGGGGGCTCGCCGGCTGCAGCCATGAGTAGGGGGCCCGCCGGCTGCAGCCATGAGTAGGGGGCCCGCCGGCTGCAGCCATGAGTAGGGGGATCGCCGGCTGCAGCCAAGAGTAGGGAGCCCGCCGGCTGCAGCCATGAGTAGGGAGCCCGCCGGCTGCAGCCATGAGTAGGGAGCCCGCCGGCTGCAGCTATGAGTAAGGAGCCCGCCGGCTGCAGCCATGAGTAGGGGGCTCGCCGGCTGCAGCCATGAGTAGGGAGCTCGCCGGCTGCAGCCACGAGTAGGGAGCCCGTCGGCTGCAGCCATGAGTAGGGAGCCCGCCGGCTGCAGCCACGAGTAGGGGGCTCGCCGGCTGAGCCATGAGTAGGGAGCCCCCCGGCTGCAGCCATGAGTAGGGAGCTCGCCGGCTGCAGCCATGAGTAGGGAGCCCGCCGGCTGCAGCCATGAGTAGGGAGCTCGCCGGCTGCAGCCATGCGTAGTGCGCTCGCCGTCTGCAGCCATGAGTAGGGAGCTCGCCGTCTGCAGCCACGAGTATGGAGCCCGCCGGCTGCAGCCACGAGTAAGGAGCCCGCCGGCTGCAGCCACGAGTAAGGAGCCCGCCGGCTGCAGCCACGAGTAAGGAGCCCGCCGGCTGAGCCATGAGTAGGGAGCCCGCCGGCTGCAGCCATGAGTAGGGAGCCCGCCGGCTGCAGCCATGAGTAGGGGGCTCGCCGGCTGCTGCCATGAGTAGGGGGCTCGCCGGCTGCAGCCATGAGTAGGGGGCTCGCCGGCTGCAGCCATGAGTAGGGAGCCCGCCGGCTGCAGCCATGAGTAGGGGGCTCGCCGGCTGCTGCCATGAGTAGGGGCTTGCCGGCCGCAGCCATGAGTAGGGGGCTCGCCGGCTGAGCCATGAGTAGGGAGCCGCCGGCTGCAGCCACGAGTAAGGAGCCCGCCGGCTGCAGCCATGAGTAGGGGGCCCGCCGGCTGCAGCCATGAGTAGGGAGCCCGCCGGCTGCAACACGAGTAAGGAGCCCGCCGGCTGCAGCCACGAGTATGGGCCCGCCGGCTGCAGCCATGAGTAGGGGGCTCGCCGGCTGCAGCCATGAGTAGAGGGCTCGCCGGCTGCTGCCATGAGTTGGGGGTCCGCCGGCTGCAGTCATGAGTAGGGGGCCCGCCGGCTGCAGCCATGAGTAGGGAGCCCGCCGGCTGCAGCCATGAGTAGGGAGCCCGCCGGCTGCAGACATGAGTAGGGGGCTCGTCGGCTGCTGCCATGAGTAGGGGGCTCGCCGGCTGTAGCCATGAGTAGGGGGCCCGCCGGCTGCAACCACGAGTAAGGAGCCCGCCGGCTGCAGCCATGAGTAGGGGGCTCGCCGGCTGCAGCCATGAGTAGGGAGCCCGCCGGCTGCAGCCATGAGTAGGGAGCTCGTCGGCTGCAGCCATGAGTAGGGAGCTCGCAGGCTGCAGCCATGAGTAGGGGGCTCGCCGGCTGCTGCCATGAGTAGGGGGCCCGCCGGCTGCAGCCATGAGTAGGGGGCTCGCCGGCTGCTGCCATGAGTAGGGGGCTTGCCGGCTGCAGCCATGAGTAGGGGGCTCGCCGGCTGAGCCATGAGTAGGGAGCCCGCCGGCTGCAGCCACGAGTAAGGAGCCCGCCGGCTGCATCCATGAGTAGGGGGCCCGCCGGCTGCAGCCATGAGTAGGGAGCCCGCCGGCTGCAACCACGAGTAAGGAGCCCGCCGGCTGCAGCCATGAGTATGGGCCCGCCGGCTGCAGCCATGAGTAGGGGGCTCGCCGGCTGCTGCCATGAGTAGGGGGCTCGCCGGCTGCTGCCATGAGTAGGGGGTTCGCCGGCTGCAGTCATGAGTAGGGGGCCCGCCGGCTGCAGCCATGAGTAGGGAGCCCGCCGGCTGCAGCCATGAGTAGGGAGCCCGCGGGCTGCAGACATGAGTAGGGGATCGTCGGCTGCTGCCATGAGTAGGGGGCTCGCCGGCTGTAGCCATGAGTAGGGGGCCCGCCGGCTGCAACCACGAGTAAGGAGCCCGCCGGCTGCAGCCATGAGTAGGGGGCTCGCCGGCTGCAGCCATGAGTAGGGAGCCCGCCGGCTGCAGCCATGAGTAGGGAGCTCGTCGGCTGCAGCCATGAGTAGGGAGCTCGCCGGCTGCAGCCATGAGTAGGGGGCTCGCCGGCTGCTGCCATGAGTAGGGGGCTCGCCGGCTGCTGCCATGAGTTGGGGGCTCGCCGGCTGCTGCCATGAGTAGGGGGCTCGCCGGCTGCTGCCATGAGTAGGGAGCACGCCGGCTGCAGCCACGAGTAAGGAGCACGCCGGCTGCTGCCATGAGTAGGGGGCTCGCCGGCTGCTGCCATGAGTAGGGGGCTCGCCGGCTGCTGCCATGAGTAGGGGGCTCGCCGGCTGCTGCCATGAGTAGGGGGGCTCGCCGGCTGCTGCCATGAGTAGGGGGCTCGCCGGCTGCAGCCACAAATACTTTGGAAGCCAATTCTGTAGATTTAGACCTCGGCTCTGAGGGGCGAGAATCCTCCAGGGAGACCCTGACCCGTCCTCGAGCTGCTCCCAGTCTTCTCCTCGACCCTTAGATTCTGATTGTTTTCATTTGTGATGGCGGATTAGCTGGAGAATGAACGCTGCCAGCCGGATGCTCACCCCCACCCAGAGCCCAGGTAGCCGGGCGCTCACCACCACCCAGAGCCCAGGTAGCCGGGCGCTCACCACCACCCAGAGCCCATGTACCCGGGCGCTCACCACCACACAGAGACCAGGTAGCCGTACGCTCACCACCACCCCGATCCCAGGTAGCCGGGCGCTCACCACCACCCAGAGCCCAGGTAGCCGGGCGCTCACCACCATCCAGAGCCCAGGTATCCGGACGCTCACCACCACCCAGAGCCCAGGTAGCCGGACGCTCACCACCACCCAGAGCCCAGGTAGCCGGATGCTCACCCAGGTATCCGGACGCTCACCACCACCCAGAAGCCCAGGTAGCCGGGCGCTCACCACACCCCAGAGCCCAGGTAGCCGGGCGCTCACCACCACCCAGAGCCCAGGTAGCCGGGCGCTCACCACCACCCAGAGCCCAGGTAGCGGGCGCTCACCACCACCCAGAGCCCAGGTACCGGGCGCTCACCACCACCCCGAGCCCAGGTAGCCCGGACGCTCACCACCATCCAGAGCCCAGGTATCCGGACGCTCACCCCACCCCGAGCCCAGGAGCCGGAGCCCCACCATCCAGAGCCCAGTAGCCCCGGGGGCTCACCACCACCCGACCCCGGTAGCCGGGGTCCCACCACCAACC
>JAODAL010045971.1:0-31408 GCA_025379985.1 Phyllomedusa bahiana | reverse complement strand
CGCCTCCAAATGTCTTGTCCACGGGAACCTCTGCTGCTGTGGCTGCCCCCCCGTAACCTCCACACTCTATCCTAAGTTCCACCTAGCTCTCAGCTTGTTTTTTTCCACTTTCGCAGCATAACTTTTCAGTACTTTCCCGCTTGATTTTTTGGTCTTTTTTGCCCCTTTAAGGCCCAAATTTTATAGGAAGCATTCTAAAGCGGCGGCAGTCTGTGCGGCATACTAAAACACAACATTGTATGAAGACCAAACCAAGCGCCCTCTGCATATTTAAGCATGGCACAACGTTCTACAGCACCCTGCAGGCTCTGGGCAGCCTGGAAATACTGTTTTTTAACGTGATTCGTGCCAAAGTAATTCGGACCGAAACGAATTTTGTCGGAAAATTCGGCGAAGTGACCGAACCGAATTTTTGAGAAATTCGGCCATCTCTAATTATAATCCTTTTTTCTATTATAATTTTTGAGGGCATCTAGGATGCTAAAAGGTGCTAACAAGGTTGATTTAAATAATAATAATATCTTATTCATAGGTTTGCTTGACAACTAGGGGTGTAGCTTTATCCATCACATGAAAGACTGCTAGATAATTTAAAACATAATATTACATAATTATTTTTAGGGTGCTAATAGGTCAATAAAAAAAAAGGTTGTTTATTCATTGCTATTTTAATAAATACGCCACGAAATACGCGACTGAAAAAAATGCCTCAAATACACGTCAATAAAATCGTTTTAGGCTAGGTTCACACGGGGTCAAATGGGGCGCATTTCGGTCTGTATTTTGCGCCGTACTGCACTCAAATCCGGGCAAAATGCACCCAGTCATTTAGGTAATCCACAATTCTCATAGAGAACACGCCGCGCGGGGAGAGAAGTGATATGTCAATTACTAGCGGCGAATACGCGCCGCTAGTAATGAATTTCTATGGGACCCGAACACTGACGAGCTCCCGAACACCGACGAGCTCCCGAACACCGACGAGCTCCCGAACACCGACGAGCTCCCGAACACCGACGAGCTCCCGAACACCGGCGAGCTCCCGAACACCGGCGAGCTCCCGAACACCGACGAGCTCCCGAACACCGACGAGCTCCCGAACACCGGCGAGCTCCCGAACACCGGCGAGCTCCCGAACACCAGCGTAGTTTCGCAATTACTCCGTGTGAACCTAGCCTTAGAACACTGATTTAGAGACTGATTTGAAGCTGCTTTGGAGAATTTTTGCAGTGCGCATTCAGATGCGTAAATACACGTTGCAATACGCCGTGTGGACATACCATAATTAATAAATAATAAACATTGTTACAGATAGAGATGATACAATTTGATTTCAATAACAAAAACAATGAACAAGATAAACACAGGAATAAATAAATGATAAAATATTAGTAGATTATAAGAATGATAAAATATTGCTGTTCTTCATGTAAGGTACACACATATTACTGCTTGTGCTGAAAATATTCAGGAAAGTTCAGGTATGCATCAAACTTGCTACTCCGATTTATTTAAAATGTTAGTCTGTAGATTTAGGGCGAAAAAAAATATTACCTCAATAAAATCATGTTTATTTCTTTATTTTCGTTAGCCAAGGATCAATAGCATGGGTGCAATGAAAATAAAGAAATAAACATGATTTTATTGATTTCATATTTTTTTTATTACCCCCATATTATCATTCGTTTTAAACACTCGGGACCACTTCTGTAGTGTTATAATTTATTTCGGCCGTGTACAGTTTTATTTCAGATTGCATTAGAAAACCCATAGGAGCGTCACTCGCTTCCCCTTGGTCCCCAAAAAACGGCGCCTCTTTTAACTTAGCCCAAACACAGAGTGCGCTCAGAATTTCTTTTCCCCCTAGAACTCTATGAGAAAGTTTGCTCGCGCTCCTGATTGGCTAAGCTGGACGAGCCCCCGCCGCTTCAACCAATCGCTCGTTTCTGCATTTTTACTGTATTTTGAACTGTCCCGCCTTTGATATGATTGGTCAATTTTTCTCCATAGGATAATGGGACTTGTCGCTCCTATTCTGATTGTTTTATGCGACCAATGAGAATGCTTAAACAATTTGAATTATGTATTTCCCGGCAATTCTCTCTATTGCAATTCCCCATGTAGCGCCGGTCTCCCGGGGACAAACGCGTTGTTCGGGTTTTTAACTGCCTTTATTTTTAAAGAAGGGTTCTGCTCCTTATCTGATATGTTTTACATTTAATAAAAATCATTTTTTGATTAAAAACTTCATGGCGCACGGCGCCCGAGTGCCGAGATTTCGTGCGCCCATCTCTCCATAGACTATAATGGGAGAAGTAGCTTGCGCTCTGATTGGCTGGGATAGCCAAGCACCCGCTAGCTCAGCCAATGAGCTCTTTTCTGTCTTTTTACTGTATTTTGAACTGTCCCCCCGGGAAAATCTGATTGGTCCTAAACTTCTCCTAGACTAAGAATGGGTCTTTGTCGCTCCTATTCTGATTGGCCGAGCTAGCCAAGCCCCCGCTAGCTCAGCCAATCACTCTTTCTGTCTTTTTACTGTATTTGAATTATCCGCAGTGGATTCTGTTTGGGTCAATCCTTCCCCATAGGTTTTAATGGTTCACTGTCGCTCCTATTTGATTGGCTGGTTTATGCCGACCAATGAGAATAGGTTCAAAAATTTAATTACTGTATTTCCCGGCAATTTCCAATATCATAATTCTTGATATTGCGCCGTTCTAGAGTTTGGGAAAGTGTTTTTTTTTTAAAGAATGTTTATTGTTTACGGTCAGCTCTTTTCTGACACTGTTTTCCGCCTTTATAAAGGCAATTTTTTCGGATTCATACTCCTGCTGCACGGTGCGGAGCGCCGAGATTTCTGTCGCGATCTTCGATCTGCTTCCTCGCATGTTCGGATCCTGCTTCACTTTGCCTCTGTCGGAGGATTTAGACCAAAAAAAAACAGGTCTGCTTGTCGGAGCTGCCGAGCGCTGCACTGCGCCTCGCTCTGCCGACTCGCCATCATACATGCCTCGGAGTTTTCGAGCGCGCCGCGTCCCGCCCCGGAACGCCTTACCCCGCGCCCCCCACCGCCCCCACTGCCCGCCCTTCATGCGGGGCGCAGCTGAAAGGTGGCGAACACTGCGCCTAAAAAATAAATCCCCGCGTCCGACAGCGGGATTCGGGCCGGGAGGCGCGGTATAGCCAAAAAACGGGCGAAAAGCCTGATCATACATGTCGCCCTTAGAGTCTATGAATGTACTGTAATTTCCACAGTTCACCACCAGGGTATGGAGTATAGTGACATTGGATCAAGGATCTACAGAGGCAATTCCAATCACACATGGGCATTTTGTTGGTTATATAAAAACCGACAATGCAATTCATGTGATAGTGCACTTCAGCAGGTCCAGTACCCTCTGAAACTCATTGTCTGTTTTTCTTTTTTATTTTCAATGAAATGTCCATGCGTGAATGGTGTTGCAGATTGCAGCTATCTGGAGTAGAAGCAAAGGCATACAGACCATTGTGGAAGTAAATCCATTTGTGATGTTTACTGGAGATACACAGCCAACATTACATGCTTAACTTGAGTCTTGCCAACATGGAGGGTACAAGAGAAAATGGTAACAGGTACAGTAACAAGAACTAGCATAGCAATGCATAAGCTAAGAAATGCTTAACACATAATTCAGTGCCACCTGCTGTCTGTATGACCTAAGTTCTTTAACATAAGCTGTAGCTGTTGTATATACTTCAACACCCCTTCTCAACAGCTAAGGCTTAATCCATTAGGCCGAGCTTCAACATGAGTCTAGAATGCCTTTCTGTACTCAGAGGCTTCGTGAATACATCCGCGAACATTTCCTCAGTTGGGCAGTACTGTAATTTCAGAACTTCTTTTTCTTGAAGATCCCGTAAAAAATGAAACTTAATGTCAATATGCTTGGTTCTTGGGTTGACTCTTTCCATCTGTGCAAGTGCAAGACATCCTTGGTTGTCTTCAAAAGACTTTTGTTGGTTCTAACTGTGTTGACCCCAAGTCGTCCAATAGTTGGCATGCCAGATGCCCTCTTGACTTGCATGCGTTTGCTGCAACGTACTCTCCCTTCTGTTGATGAGAGTGTTACACACAGTTGTTTTCTGCTAGCCCAGCTTACAGCAACACCTGAAAAAAGAAACAGATAGCCACTGGTGAATTTTCTGTCACCCGGGTCTCGGCCCAATCAGCTCAAGTACCCTATTAGGTTACATTGGTTACTTGTTGGTAACTGCAGTTTAGAGTGCAGATTTTCCCTTTAAATAGCGTAGACTCTCTTTACACCATTCCAATCCTGCTGATTTTGGCCATTGAGGTTTTTCTGCAAAAAATTCCTACAGCTGCTGAAAATATCTGGCCTTGTAGCAGTGGCAAATGTACAGCAATTTTCCTATTGCCCCCTGTATTGGTTATCATTTGGTAGCAATTTGTCTTGATTGTTCATTTCTTTCAAATAGTTGGTTTTCATCGAGACTTCATTTGCTTTTGCATCTTCCAATCCAAAAGTCTAAATTATTTCCTGTATTTTGTCCTGTGATTTAGAAGAAAACTTCCATTTTCTCTTCCCTTTCGATTTAAAGGGCCGAGGTAGTTGCTTATATTTCCAAGATCTTTGGGTCTCAAAATTCAGATTCAGGTTTGTAGTATTCCTTGTTCATCCCCTTCTCGCTAAAAACAGACTAAAAGATCATCCACATAAATAAGCACAAAAATCCATCTGTCTGTCAATCTCTTGTGTACAGGCAGGGTCGGGCCTTACTCCGTGAAAGTCCTCTTTGGGTTTAAGGACCTAAATTTAATTTCATATTCCATCCTGGCCGCCTGCTTTACACTTATATATTTTTTCTGAAGTTTGCATACTAGGTCTGGTCTTTGCTCGTCTTTGAATCCTGGTGGTTGTTCCATGTAAATGTCTTCAGTTAACTCCCCCATGTAAGAAGCATCTTACATCAAAATTTTTCACCTGCTTTTCATTGATAGTGCTCCCGAGAGTAAAGTTTGATTGTAGCGTGTTTAACCACCGGAGCGAATGTCTCGTCGTAGTCTTCTCCATATTTTTGTGAGTATCCCTTGGCAACTAGTCTTGCTTTATATCTTTCAATGGTGCCTTCAGCATTGTATTTAACTTTAAAGACCACATGTATGAACCTGTTTAGGTCTAAAACTCACTGTGTTGCTCATAGGTTACTATGGGCAAAAGAGTGAGTTTTAGACCTAAACAGTTTCATACATGTGGCCCTAAAAGTCCATTTACAGCCAATAGCTTTTCTTCCTGTTGGCAGTTCTGTCAGCACCCACGTTTTAGTGTCATGCAAAAATTTTATTTCTTCCTTTGCCGTCTTTATCCATTTACTGGTTTCCCTGTCCGGGAGTTGAGACATTTCTTCCCAGGATGCAGGTTCATGGACGCTAACTGCACTCGCCTTGTATGAGAAAACGCGCTGGTGCTCAAAACCCTTGTTTTCTCTAGTTGAACGCCTTGGTTCCTATATTTGGGGTGGGTTGTGTCATCTCACTCTTGGGATCTGAGTTTGTATTGACTTCGATTTCTTGTTCAGAGGATGCAGTGGCCGTCTGATCACTGCAATTTTTCCCTTCTGTTTTTGATTCCAGTGTAGTCATCACACCATCCTTTAGTTCTTCAATAAAAGTGACACTGTTGTAATAGTAACTCTTTCTGTTTTAGTGTTTTAGGATTCTGTATCCCTTCCCAGTTATCACTGTATCCAAATAGAACTGCCTCCCTGCTCTGTTTTGGAGTTTGGTGCGTTTCTCTTCTGGGATATACATGAATACTTTGCAGCCAAACACTCTTATGTGGTTTTATCCTTTGGTTTCTCACCATGCCACAGTTTGTAGGGGGGTTTTTTTATCCACTGTTTCTAGAGAAAAGTCTGTTTTGCAAGTAAGTAGCTGTCATCGCGGCTTCACCCCAATATTTCTCTATTAGTCCAGGATCTGTTAGCATACATCTGATCATTTCAGTCAGGGTTCTGTTTTCCCTTTTTCAGCTACCCCATTTTGCTCTGGTGTGTAGGGTACTGTCTTTTGATGCTCTACCCCCTGTTGTTTCAGATAGGTCTCAATTTTGTTCCAGTAAATTCACCTCCATTATCACTTCGCAGTATCAGAGGTTTCCTTTGAAATTGTTGCTTTTTCTTTGTTATGTAGTCCTGTAGCTTATCCAAAACTTTACTTTTGTTTTTCATTAGGTAAATAACTGTGTACCTTTAATAGTCATCTATGAAGGTCACTATATACCTGTTTCCTGCGGGAGTGCTTAGTCTCATGGACCGCACACATCACTGTGTATAATATCAAGTAGTCTTGAGGCTCTGTTTCACTTGCTTTGGGAAGTGTTGCCCTTTGGCTTTGGATTTAATGCAACAATTCACACCTAATGGGGTTGAGCAAATGGACAACACAAGATCCTTTGTCAGGTTCCTTTTCTGTAGTTCCTGTATGTGTCAGGATTCTGTGGCCTAATCTTCTGTGCCATATGTGTATACAGTCATTGTGTCCATATGTGCATTGTTTTACTGTTCCTTCGCCGTGCTGAGGTTAACAAGTGCTTATTTATTTTTGGGATTGGGCTTTTACCTTCTTTCCATGTAGGATAGCACACTCATCACCTTGGAATTTGACAGCAAGTCCTTTAGCTGTCAAGCGTTTCACTGTTAACAGTTCCACCTTCCAGGGTGGGAACATAAAGTACATCCTCATTGGGTTTTGGGGTAAAACTGCCTCCGTTTTTACTTGGGCACAGTAAGATTTTCCCTGACCAGTTCCTTCTGCTTTAATTTCTGCTTCCATCTGCAAGATAGATCTTTTCTCGTTTAGTTATGTCTAGCCCTTTGAAGAAGTTCCTATTGCCCTTTTCATGTGCTTGTTGCACCTGAATCAATTTCACCAGCTTTGCAACTTTTGATCACTTGTCACTTTGAATGTACCATTCCCAAATTTTTAACATGAGGCTGGGAAAATAGTAGCTTTGACCTTTTTTTTAGTCCCTTTTGGAATTTGTTTTTGCTGTTCTGCCTTCCATATTGTGCAGTCTTTTTTAAATGCCCTGCTTGTGGCATCTGAAACATGCCTTGGTTTCCTTTTTTGAAAGCGTGTATCTGTAGCTTTAAGAGCTGTTCCAGCATCGGGTTTTTTGTGGATTCATGCACAAGTTCCTTTCTTCTTTGGAATTCATCTATTAGTCGAGTCTTTACAAATTCTAGGGTCAGGTCTGCTTCGGTCTGGTCTCCAGAGCATTGATCAGTGCACAGTACGAGTCAGGTTAGTACATAACCCAAAATGGCTGCCACATGACTGTCTTTTATGTCTTCACCCACTGTCCTCAGATGTGTAACCACTTTCAGCATTGCATTTATATGTTCCTGCATGTCCTTTTCTTTACCAAGTCTCATTCTGTATAGTTTTCTGAGCAGAAATAACTTGCTGTTTAAACTGGATCTTTCATGCAGCTTTTGTAATGCATCCCACATTCCCTTTGCTGTATTCTCATGTCTTATATTTAATCAGCTTGGTCATCCTCCACTAAAAAGACGTATGGTGGCCCCGGCTGTATGTTCTTCTTGTCCCATTCCTGGTACTTGATCTGTGGTCTCTCTGTGGTAATGGCCTCCCACAGGTCATCCCTGGATAACAACATTTCCACTTTAAACTTCCATAGCTGATAATTCTCATTTTTCAGCTTGGACACTGTCAGTCTGAGCTCTGAGTGCTGGCCATTCTGCTGATCCTCTCCTTTGTATGTTAGACCCCTTTCTTACTTGTATTCAGGAAATGAGGATCTTTTACCAGGATCTGCTGATGTCTTGTCTGTTTTCTGGGGGCTTTGTTTTGTGTTCTGCGTCCTGGGCCCATGACCTTTGCAGATTGCAGCTATCTGGAGTAGAAGCAAAGGTACAGACCGTTGTGGAAGAAAATCCATTTGTGATGTTTTATTGGAGATTTCACAGCCACCATTACATGCTTAACTTGAGTCTTGCCAAAATGGAGGGTTTCAAGAGAGATGCGTAACAGGTACAGTAACAAGAAAATAGCATAGCAATGCATAAGCTAAGAAACACTTAACACATAACTCAGCGCCACCTGCTGTTTGTATGACTTAAGTTCTTTAACATAAGCTGTAGCTGTTGTATATACTTCAACAAATGGAACCTCTGAAGATCAATGTTACTGTATTCCATACATTGGTGGCGAACAGCGGAAATTATATTCCTTTAATCTAAATCTACACATGGCATATACCTCCTTCTCCATTTTATGGAGTGGATGCAGGATCTTACCAGATCATAGTGTTGTGTCAACATTTGCACAGCCAGGAAAGGTGAGTGCATTGCACTTATTATTGTTTGGTTTTGGACAAATTTATTAGGAAATACTACACAAGGAGTGTACCTTTGTCTCATTTCTCACTCCTATTTGATCTGTATGAGAGAAAGTGAAGTAACATTTAGGCTATGACCACAAGGATTGAAATTTTGCAGTGAATTAATTACTTTCTTCATTTGATGTGTCTTTTCATGTATTTTTTTTGTAATGTGTCAAATGGAGTGTAAAAGAACGCAGATGTGTCTGTTATATACGCTCATTTACCTTTAGTCCAATGGGACCCATATGACACCTTTTTAGTGCGCATTTTGATGCATATTTGCAAAAACGTTTTCTGAGCTCAGCCGTCAAATGTTAGCTAGATGGAGACATGAGATGTGATCATTTGACAAGGAAACATTATTTATTTTATAAAAAGCATAGCATCCCAATCATTTTCAGGTGAGATTCAATGTTGCAGTTTCAAAGTACAATATTTGCTGATAGATTCCAGTAATGCTAATAAGACTGAAGGTCATATATGTAACATAAATCATAGCAAGTATACTTCAGTCTGATTGGATGACATATTGCAGTATCTCCGTGTGTTAAATCTTATTACTTTAAGAAATATTCCTTTAACCTGTGTCAAAGGATTCTAAATTGATATATTAAACTGGTATCTAAGGGAAAAGTTATATGAAGGCCAAAAAGTGGTCAGAGTAGGGCCAGTTGAGGTGCTAGAATTTTTGCTTCCTTGGGATATCCATAAGTCTATGTCTACACAACACAGGATTTTGGTCAGTTTTTCAGTGAATTCAGTATTTTGAATCCGCTGAAAAACCGACTGTAGCCTCCACTGTGTAGACTTCAATAGAAAATCTGTGCTGGAGTCCATACAGCACAATCTTTTTACTGAAATTTTCCTAAGAAGAAAACAGACCGACAGAATATAGAACATGTTCTATATTCAGCAGGACTGATGTTGAATTCCAGCAGCCCTAATGTACTGGGCCGCCAGGAATCCAAAATCCGATGCGCAAAAAAGGGCGGTCCAGTAATTTGAAAATGCCTTTGGATTTTGGGGGGCATTTTCAAATTGCTGTGTGAATCTAGCCTAAGTTTGCTGCCTTTTTTTACAGACCACATCCCCACTTTTTCTATCCATACCTTCTTTTAACAGGCCACTCCTTACAACCATAAATCATAATTGCCATTTTAAAAAATCAAGCTTTTATTTTATGATATTCCAAGGCTATGTCTACAAGGCATAGATTTTTCATCAGATTTGCCACAGTTTCAATATTTAGAATCTGCTAAAAATCTGACAGTAACCTGTGCTGTGTTGACACAGCACGGATTTTTTACTGAACATTTCTAAACTGCCGGCCATCCGGCAGAAGTTAGAACATATTCTATCTTCTACTGGATTCCTATTGGATTCCCATAGCCCTCAATGTACTGGGCCATGAAAAATCCAAAATCCAAACCATTTTTTTGCACAAAATCCATAGCTAAAACCGTGATGCGGCAATGTTAAATTACCGTTGGATTTCCAACAGTATTTTAACTTACTGTAGCTGTGTAGACATAGCCTTAGGGTATGTTCACACGGCTTATTTTCTAGCTTGATTGCGTGCGTATTTCACCACATATTGTGCTTAATATGTGGTGCAATGCGCACCACAATTACGGTAATTCATAGCTCTTATAGAGAGCTATGGATTACGCATCATCTCCCTGCGCGTACAATATGATCGCATTGTACACGCGGGGGGAGAATTGACATGTCAATTGTTAGCGCCGCTGACAATTTATGTCTAGGGGGCCAGCACCCAGCCGGCCCCCCCGTGCTTTCGAATTATGCGCTGACTAGTGCGTGGTTCCAAAACACCTGTCGTATCGCGAAATGTACTATATGCCCCACAATAAGCTGTGTGAGCATAACCTTAGAGTCATAGCACTTTTTAAAACTTATGTCCATGGAGCTGTGTGAGGGCTTTTTATTTGTGGGATAAGTTTGCGTTTTTTTTTATACCATTTTGAGGTATATGACAGTTTTTTATCACTTTTCATTCCATTTTTTTGTCAATCTGGATGAAGAAAGGCAATTCTGTCAGTTTTTTAATTTTTACAGTGTTCACCGTACAGATTAAAAAACATAATAATTATACAGATTGGATCATTCATTACGGATGCAGCAATATTTATTCATCTACGTCTACATAGTGTTACTGACTATGATGGAGGTATCCGTTGGGGTACCATAAAAAAGTACCCTGATGAATACTGTGACATAGCCAGAGGAGGCTCATAGCATTAGAGGAAACGTAAGGTATTTGGCCTATTTTCTAGTGGTAAACGCTTTGTGTGAAAGAAACAAAAGTGTGGTCGACTTTGTTGTTGTGTACCATACAGAAACTGTGTCCATCTGATGAACAGAGTAAACGTTTGCTTAATTGCTGTTTTTAGGCTAGCCATGGCTACATCGCAGTATTTAGTGGGAGAACCTTTTTATGATACACCAATGGATGTCTCCTACATAGGAAATAATTCAATTTACACCCAGCCTTATATGTACTTTTTTTTTAAAGGTGTTTTTTTCATTGGGAAATCAGGGGTTGTCTGTTTGTTTATGTGTTCTAATATTTTTCCTTGACTTGCGTTTTTTTTAATTAATTAATTAATTTCTTTTAGCCATAATATGGAAATAGGCAATAATTAGAGATGGGCAAATTTCTAAAAAATTCGATTCGGTGACTTCGCCGAAGATTCCGACAAAATTAGTTTCGATCCGAATTGCTTTGGGACGAATCGCGTTAAAAAACAGCTATTTCCAGGCTGCACACAGCCTGCAGGGTGCTGTAGAACGTTGTGCCATGCTTAAATATGCAGAGGGATCTTGGTTTGGTCTTCATACAATGTTGTGTTTTAGTATGACACGCAGGTGACTGCTGCCACTCTTAGAATCGCTTCACTATAAAATTCCCTGGGCATTTAGAGGGCAAAACTGACCAAAAAACTGAAGCGGGAATGTAGCCTGATAAAGTCATGGCAGCGAAAGCTGGAAAAAAACAAGCTGAGAGCTCAGTTAGCAACATCAGTGACAGAGTGTGGAGATGACGGCAGCAGCCACAGCAGCATGAGGTCAGACAGTGGCACAATGACATTCTGGAGGTGGCAAAAACAGGAGTAGGGCACAGAGTGGCACATTGACAGAGTGTGTATATCACGGCAGTAGCCACAGCAGCAGCATGAGGTCAGACAGTGGCACAATGAAATTCTGGAGGTGGCAAAACAGTAGTAGGCCACAGAGTGGCACAATGACAGAGAGTGGAGGTCACGGCAGCAGCAGCATGAGGTCAGAGAGTGGCACAATGACACAGTGTGGAGGGCACGGCAACAGCCATAGCAGCAGCATGAGGTCAGGCAGTGGCACAATGACATTCTGGAGGTGGCAAAAACAGGAGTAGGCCACAGAGTGGCACAATGACAGAGAGTGGAGGTCATGGCAGCAGCAGCATGAGGTCAGACAGTGGCACAATGACACAGTGTGGAGTGCATGGCAACCGCCACAGCAGCAGCATGAGGACAGACAGTGGCACAATGACATTCTGGAGGTGGCAAAACGGTAGTAGGCCACGGAGTGGCACAATGACAGAGTGTGGAGGTCATGGCAGCAGCCACAGCAGCAGCATGAGGTCTGACAGTGGCACAATGACATTCTGGAGGTGGCAAAACAGGAGTAGGCCACAGAGTGGCACAATGACAGAGAGCGGAGGTCACGGTAGCAGCAGCATGAGGTCAGAGTGGCACAATGACACAGTGTGGAGGGCACGGCAACAGCCATAGCAGCAGCATGAGGTCAGGAAGTGGCACGATGACATTCCGGAGGTGGCAAAACAGGAGTAGGCCACAGAGTGGCTCAATGACACAGTGTAGAGGGCACTGCAGCAGCCACAGCAGCAGCATGAGGTCAGACAGTGGCACAATGACATTCCGGAGGTGGCAAAACAGGAGTAGGCCACAGAGTGGCACAATGACACAGTGTGGAGGGAACAGCAGCAGCCACAGCAGCAGCATGATGTCAGACAGTGGCACAATGACATTCCGGAGGTGGCAAAACAGGAGTAGGCCACAGAGTGGAACAATGACACAGTGTATAGGGCACGGCAGCAGCCAAAGCAGCAGCATGAGGTCAGACAGTGGCACAATGACATTCCGGAGGTGGCAAAACAGGAGTAGGCCACAGAGTGGCTCAATGACACAGTGTAGAGGGCACGGCAGCAGCCACAGCAGCAGCATGAGGTCAGACAGTGGCACAATGACATTCTGGATGTGGCAAAACAGTAGTAGGCCATAGAGTGGCACAATGACAGAGAGTGGAGGTGACGACAGCAGCAGCATGAGGTCAGAGAGTCGCACAATGACACAGTGTGGCGGTCACGGCAGCAGCCACAGCAGCAGCATCAGGTCAGACAGTGGCACAATGACATTCTGGTGGTGGCAAAAACAGGAGTAGGCCACAGTGTGGCACAATGACACAGTGTGTAGGGCACAGCAGCAGCAGCATGAGGTCATAGAGTGGCACAATGACAGATTGTGGAGGTGGGTGGCAATACCAGTCCCTGGTAAAGATGGTTGGTGGCAGATGGAGAAACTGGCAACAGATGCATGGCATCAGGCAGGTGGCGGCATCAGAATAGTGGCTGAGGCAGGTAGTTTGAACCCAGGCTCATTTCTCACAGTTTGGGTGAGGCGTCATGGCTGATGTAGTCTGACGCCTAAGGCATTGGTGTGTGGAAATCTTGGCCGATCCACGCCTGATTCATCATGACAAAGGTCAGTCGCTCCACATTTCCTATGGACAAGCGGGTTCTCCTTGGGGTAACGATGGCCCCCGCCGCACTGAACACCCTCTCTGATGCCACACTACTGGCTGGGCAGGACAGCTTCTCCACTGCAAACTCGGCAAGTTGTGGCCACACATCCAGTTTGGCTGCCCAGCAGTCCAGCGGATGTTCTAACTGGGGTGGCAGAGTGCTGTCCAAGTAGGCCACCACCTGTTGGTTCAGGGTCTGCTCCAGGTCCTGCTGCTGCTGTTGCTGCTGCTGGTGGCGACTTCCCTCCTCACTAGGTGGGTGAAGGAAGCTGCTCATCAGTGACTCCAGACTTAGGTTGCTGCTGATGGAGCTGGTACTGCTCCTACCCCCCCACCTTCCCCCAGCAGCCGCGGCAGTAGTACGTGAGCGCTGAAGAACCCCCCGGTCAGACCTGTCAGAGGAGGGACGATGCCGCACATAGGCAGCGGCCAACTGACTACGGAGGATTTCCCTATAGTATTTGAGTTTGTCCTCCCTCTCAGCAGCTGGGAAAAAGGCTCCCATTTTGGACCGGTAGCGAGGGTCCAATAGGGTAGAGAGCCAGAAGTCATCCCTCTGCCGGATGGTGACTATTCGGCTGTCACTAGCCAGGCAAATCAGCATGCTGCGGGCCATGTGCACAAGTGACTCTGAGGGACTCCCTGCCTCCATCTCCACTGTATACTGCCACGGTGCTTGCGGGTCATCTGCCTCGTCTTCCTCATCTCCATCTACCTCCTCCAGCTGCTCCTGCTCCTCCTCTCTTGTCACCTGGGTAGAAAATCCACTCATTTCACCAGACAATGCTTCTGCTCCAATGTCCTCCTCCTCCTCCTCCATTTCAGTCCCCACCGGACTCATGTAGTCGCCACGTCTCCAGTCCCCTGCCCAGACAGATTTTTCAGCATCTGTTCCAGGACATGAAGCAGTGGAATGACGTTATTCATCCCGTAGTCCTGGCGACTGACAAATAACGTCGCCTCCTCGAATGGCCTCAACAAACGGCAGGTGTCATGCATGAAGTGCCACTGGCTCCCATCAAAGTTACACAGGGGAGTACTCCTGTTCGCCTGGATCATCAAAAAATCGTTAATGGCCTTTCTCTGTTCATATAGTCGGTGCAGGCTGGAATTTCAACGGGTGGAAACATCGCATATCAGAGTGTGTTGGAGGAGGCCGTTCTGCCGCTGCAATTCGAGGAGGGTGTTCCTGGCTTTGTAGGAATGGATAAAGTGCATGCACAGTTTCCTGGCCATTTTCAGAATGTTCTGAAGATCGGTGGAAGACTTCAGGAACCTTTTTACAACCAGATTGAACACATGCGCCATGCAGGGCTCATGGACCATCCGTCCTCGGTACAGCGCGGACACCATGTTCCTCCCATTGTCCGTCACCATGGTTCCGATTTGAAGTTGGCGTGGAGAAAGCCACACATCGATTTCTTGCTGCATGACGTGGAGCATTTCCTCCCCTGTGTGACTTCGTTCGCCGAGGCAAGCCAGGTGTAGAACTGCGTGACACCGCTGTGCCCTACACATGTGATATGATGGAGCAGTACTTGTGGAGGCTGAGATGATGGTGGTGGTGGACGAGGAGGCGGACATTGGCGCAGTAGCCGCAGTTTGACAACGTGGAGGAGAAAGCGCCGTCTCCTGTCCAAGTTGTTGGTGTGCCTGGGCAGGAAGAACATTAACCCAGTGGGCTGTAAAGGACATGTACTGGCCCTGACTGTATTTACAGCTCCAGATGTCTGCGCTGCCCTGCACCTTGGGACAAAATTATAAGCTCAAGGACTGGCCCACCTTCTGTTCTACATATTTATGAAGTGCTGGTACTGCCTTTTTGGAAAAGAAATTACGGCTTGGAACTCTCCACCTCGGATTGGCACAGGCCATTAGTTCTCTGATCGGAGCAGAGTCCACCAGTTGGAAAGGGAGGGACTGCAGTACCAACAACTTGGACAGGAGCACGGTCAGCTTCTGCACCTTAGGATTGTTGGACGCATACTTTTGTCTCTTTGCAATCGCCTCGTTCAACGACTGCAGGTGCCATGAGTAGCGAGGAGCAGGAGCATCTGGACCGGGAGATGATGGCAAAGAGAAACAGCTCCCTTCTGCAGAGGTGCTGGAGCCTTGACTGTCTGTAATGGCATGCGTGCCACTGGGCGCTGCTGCTGCTGTTGCTGCGGCGGCAGGATGGACCACCACATCTGAGCTACGTTTCTCCCAGGCCACCGGATGGTGACGCTGCATGTGTTGACGCAGGGCCGTGTTGCCAATGTTAGCTCTCTGGCCACGCTTCACTTTCTGCCCACAGGTACTACATATACCCATATTCGGCTCCTCCGGTGTCTTAGCAAAGAACTGCAACACCGCCGAGTATCTGATTTTACCGCCAACGCTCCGGGGGGTTCTTAAGCGCTCATGTACTACTGCCGCCGCTGCCTCGCTTAGCCCCTGTGCCACTACTTTCTTGGACCTGCGAAGCGGGTTTTCTACCCCGTGGCCGCTTGGCTCATGACCTCACACTGCTGCTCCCCTGCTGACTCACGGCCACACAACCCACTTGCTGGCTGCGCCGCTGCCTGACGCGCAAGCTGACTCCCTCTTCTCTTGACGATGATGAAGCCCTTGCTTCACCCGGCTCCCAAGTGCGGTCGGCTACATCATCATCATTTGTGTTTCATCGTCACTGCTGTCCTCATCACCAGTCTTGGTATGCAGAGGCTGAACCCTCACAACATGACCTCCCATGCCACTCTCCACATCTATACTTTGCCGCCTACTGCAAGAAGCAGGGGATATTGGCCCCATTTTTTGCTACCAATTAGCTGCTGACTGCCCTCCTCAATTTGTTTATCCTCGCTATATAGTGTTGCTGAGCCCAGACCACGTAGTAGATCTCTGGCTGAGGGAACCGGATGGGACAGAGGCGGGTTGAGGACAGGTGAGGGCGCTGACCCGCTCCTGGTCCATGCCAACTTAGGGTTGTGTCTGACGTTCCCACCGACTCTTGGCTGGGGTTGTCAGATGTCATCTGGGAGGAAGTGGATGACCTAGTCAACCAATCAAGAACCCTTGGGTTGCTGGTCAGCACACGGCCGCTAGATGACAGCGGCAGTTGTGGCCTCACCGAGTGACCCCTGCTGTGACGTCCCCTTGCTGTGCTGCGACCTGGGCCTGCTCCTGGAATGTTTGTGCCATTGCCACTCGCAGGTGAAGAGCCTGCCACCTCTCTGTCTGACATACTGTTTGTTCTAAAATGTACAGACACTGTTTGATGAAGATATCTGCATATGATAAATACACACCCTGTATTTGACTCCAAATGAACCCAGTAACAAGCTTGGGTAACCCTTGGATATAAATTGTGCTCCACAAATGGCCAGGAAAAAATTATTTGTATGTGCCATTTAAAAACACTGTGTATTTTACTGAATATAAAAGCACAAACATGCTTAATTAACCTTCGGATATGAATTATGCTACAGGCATAATTTCTTCTTTGGCAGTGAAAAAGAACGTTTCTTTTACTAAGTACAACTGCAGAAAAATACTTAGTTAACCCTTGGATGTAAATTGCGCAAAAGAATTGAGCAACCAAAAATTACCAGCTTTGTAGCGTGTTAAAATGGATTGTATTTTACGGTACACAACAACAAAAAAACTTGTAATTAACCTTCGGTTATGAGTTATGCTACAGGTAAAATGTCTTTTTTGGCGGTGAAAAAGAACGTTTCTTTTAGTGACCACAACGGCAGAACAACGCTTAATTAACCCCTGGATGTAAATTGCGCAAAAGAATTGAGCACCCAAAAATTACCAGCTTTGTAGCGTGTTAAAATGGCGTGTATTTTACGGTACACAACAACAGAAAAACTTGTAATTAATTAACCTTCGGTTATGAATTATGCTACAGGTAAAATGTCTTTTTTGGCGGTGAAAAAGAACATTTCTTTTAGTGACCACAACAGCAGAACAACGCTTAATTAACCCCTGGATGTAAATTGCGCAAAAGAATTGAGCAACCAAAAATTACCAGCTTTGTAGCGTGTTACAATGGCGTGTATTTTACGGTACACAACAACAAAAAAACTTGTAATTAACCTTCGGTTATGAATTATGCTACAGGTAAAATGTCTTTTTTGGCGGTGAAAAAGAACGTTTCTTTTAGTGACCACAATGGCAGAACAACGCTTAATTAACCCCTGGATGTAAATTGCGCAAAAGAATTGAGCAACCAAAAATTACCAGCTTTGTAGCGTGTTAAAATGGCGTGTATTTTACGGTACACAACAACAAAAAAACTTGTAATTAACCTTCGGTTATGAATTATGCTACAGGAAAAATGTCTTTTTTGGCGGTGAAAAAGAATGTTTCTTTTAGTGACCACAACAGCAGAACAACGCTTAATTAACCCCTGGATGTAAATTGTGCAAAAGAAATGAGCAACCAAAAATGAAGTGGTATTTGGATTGTAAAAACGCTGTTTCTTTAAATGAATACAACAGGAACAGGCTTAGATAACCCTTGGATATTCAATGTGCTGTGAGCAGATAGCATTAACATGTATATGCAGCTGCATTGGACGCACACTGGACTTCAGTTCCAATACCCCACAAAATCAGAATTAGAACGTAAGAGAAGCAGTCTCTGAGACAAGCTGTGACACCCTCCAAAAATTGCTGTATAAAAATGAATTCTTTAGTAAGAAATATCATAAGCAGCCGTGGCAGCACCTTCCTTACTCAGTACAGTGAGAGCGGTATGAGCTCCCAGCGTTGCGCCCGGACTTATATAGTGCGGTGACGTCACAGAATCCCGCCGGTCTCTGATTGGCTTCATCTCTGCACATGTCATGTAGGCTATGCCCTTCTTCCTCCCACAGTTCTTTGCCCCATGTAACGCCATGTGCTCCCAGCCATTTTATCAATCAAAAGCACGCTTCGTTCACGCGAAGAACCCCAAATTTCGACTTCGTTCAGAACCGAAGTTTTCCTGAAATTCTAAACGAATTCCACTTCGTTAGAATTAATTCGCCCATCTCTAGCTATAATACATAACAACACATTACTGTTTTACTATATATTATACTGTATGTGACAGGCAGTATATTAAACTCTGTCTGTGGCAGGGCCTAATAGACTGCCATACATGGCAGACCTCCACACTCTGCCATAGCATAGCAGGGTAACAGATGACAGACAGAGCCCTCCATCTGTCAACCTCCTAGATTCCGTGGCCACTAATGACTGCAGCATCTAAGGCCCATTGCAGAGGAGCTTGTCTGTACATTACAACTGGCTCTCACAAGTTGGCGTGTGCATAGCCTCTAAGCCCACACTCGTGATGTGTGTGCAGATGAGTCAAGCAAGCAGCAGGAGGCACTTGGTGTACAGATGATTCATTTGATAAGAAGGTACCAGAGACTGTGTTGTTACAATTTACTTAATAGGAACTGTACAGGTTTTTGGCCGGTTTTTCAGCCGATTTCAGTTTTTCAGACTGCCTGAAAAACCGACCGAAAACGAGCACAATGGTGCTCTATGGAAAACCCGTGCAGCAGTCCCCACTGCATGGGTTTTCCGTCGGGCGGTTTTTCCGCCCGTGGTCCGGCCACAAAAGATTGAACATGCACAATCTTCTGTCCGGTTTTCGGACGGAATCTGTGCATGTCAATGTGGAGGGGGAGGTCTTTACTCCACTCATCGCGGATAAAAGCCCCCCCCCCACCCTCCCCCGCGGCTGCAAAACAGGACAAATACCGAACGGCAATCCGGCCGGTATTTGTCCTGTGCAGTGGGGATGCGCCCTTAGGGTGCTTTCACACGGACTGTTTTTTGGTACGTTTTTTGTGCAGAAATGTACAGCATTAACTGCTGTGCCTTTCTGCACAAAAAAACATCCAAAAACGTGTAAAAAAACGCATGTAATTCTTTGAAAGACGGGCCTGACAGGCTCGATGCAAACACGCAGCGGCGATCTCTCATGTGAGTGCGTGTTCCTCATTGCAGGCAGTGATAATGTCACTGCTAATTGTTAGATGCGTCTCTGGGTCCGTTCTGTCGGTCCCAGAGACGCATCTGAAAAGTGGATATTGACACAGATGCAAGACGCCATGTGAACATGCTCTTAGACAAAAGAACCTGGGCTAGTATTCTTTCTAGATTTGCAGTAATAAAGCCTGAGTGATCAAACAGCCAAATGTATGCCCTGCACAAAGGCTGCCAATAGGATTTTCAAGGTCCCATACAGCCAAAGTGTGTGGGCCCCCTTGCCACGCCCCAAACACACACCCTGTCTATGCTCCTCTTCTTCTCAGCCTTAATCCCCCATCCAATCCCCAATTACCAGTTCCTATTCTAAAAATTAAAAATGTATTTCTGAAAATTCACAAATATATCTCCTAAATGACAGCTGCATCTGCATTCAGTTCATTTCACACTTATCTTTTGCGGTCTTCTGTTCTCTCCAGCAGGGGGGAGCAACAAGCCACTGAGTGCTTACCACACCCTGAAGCCACTCCCACAACTAAGAATGTATATATAGAATGACCCCAGACCTGTCTTTATAATGAAAATTAGCTTTAACTGTGGGGCCGGGCCCTACCTCTCACTGTACAGACCCCTGTTAGAGTCCCCATGTTGTAGACATAATTTAAATTAGTGAGGCCTGAAGCCTGTTCCAGGTAAACATTTTAGTTTCAGGCAGGACTGTGGAGTCGGTAAGCCAAAGCTCCGACTCTGACTCCTCAATTTCCCTGACTTCTGACTCGGACTCCTGACTCCGACTCGGACTCCTGACTCCCAGATTCATGGCACATGTTTAAGTCATAACTTTACAGCAGCAAAGTGGTAGCATCAGGCTTTTTATCACCTTATGATACAGTAATCAAACTATTTAACAAGTAAAATGGTAACAATGTTTTGATCTTTTGACTTTTAGGCTCCATATCTTACCACCCACTACAGTTTGTACATAAGGCTACCATCATTTTATAGACAATCATCTTACCTATCTTATACATACATTTGCAAGTATTTAACATCTGCTTAGTTATATAGATTCTTGTCATGTAACTGCATTGTTACTGTTTTGCTCCTAAAAATCTAAATGATAATTTTTATTATTTTGTTAGTATTTGGTATATCCACCTTTGGCTTTCAACACTGCCTGAATCCTTCTGGGTATGCTCTGGATCAAATTCAAGCAGGTCTTGACCAAAATCTGATCCCAGGTCTCTTCTACACGTTCCCAATGTTGGAGCATACTGGACTTACTGGTACGAATACTGGACATACTGGTACCAATACAGCTTTTTCTTCAAATTGGGTTGAGATCTGGGGACTGTGGAGGCCAATACAGCAACTCTACTTCATTGTTATTGAACCATTCCTTCTCCAACCTTGATTTATGCTTCAGATCGTTATCCTGCTGGAACACTATGTCATCCATTTCATACTCTTACTACTCGAGTATATCAAGTAACTTGTGTTGTAGGATACTCACATATAGCTCAACATTGAGATCAACATCGATCCTGGTCAAGTATACAACATCTTTGGCTATGAAACATTCCCATATCATAAGGCTTCCTCCACTGAACCAGACAGTTTCTTCATTTTTTTGATCCCTTGGCCCCCTTTTCCCTTGATTCTTCCAAACCCATTTTCCCCCATCAGAGCCTTGTCTATTGACTTTCATCTCACTGCTCCAAATCACCCATTTACAATCTTCCATCTTTCACACTTTTTTTGCAAACTTGAGCCAATGCTTCTTATGACAAGATTGAAGTTGAGGCTTTGTCACATTTATTCGGCCATCATTCCAGACCTGTGTAATACGTGTTTCCCGGTGCTTACATGGAGGTCTGTGATCTCACTCTTACAAAACGAGCCACCTCCACTACTGTGTCTGTCGTGTTAGAACTGATAGACCTTGTGATTAGCGACTTGTTGACTCAGATATTTTGCCTGGACGTCCATCTCTTGGCTTCTAAATGGATGGATGGACTTCATTTCATATTCTTCAAGCTGTCATGGCCTCACATGATACAGTTTGGCAATTTTCTTGGTCGAGAGACTGCTATCGATTTTCTGGATGATGCAGTTTCTCTTTTCTTTTGGAAATCTTCTTCATGGCTGCTCGAACCAGTGACCTTTTCACTTGAATCATTCTAATAACACATTGAACTTTTAGGGAATGTCAGAACAGGTTGTAATTTGTAGTAACAAGAAGAAAAAGATTGTCCCACCACCAGTAGCAAAACAGTAACAATGCAGTAACATGACAATTATCTGCAGAACTAAGCATATGCTAAATAGTTTAAGGTCAAAGTTGTGTATGAGATAGCCAAAATATCAATACCCGCTTGCTTGTCAGTGTAAAATATATTTATTGGATACGACTTTAGAAAACAAAAAGCTTATTTACAAAAAGCGTATTTACAAAAATTGTAAATACGCTAAACGCTGCAGTAAGTCGGAAAAAACTGTTTTCAACAAAACTAGCTGCTTCTTAGTAATGAGCTGAGACACTACAAAGACAAAGTGAAGGAGAGTTACTCTTCAGTGAACAAAATCTACACCATGTCCTCTGAAGAGTGAAAACAATTGCTCATCTGTAAATAAAAGCTAATCTTCTTAGAGATAGCCTGTGTGTGAGCTCTGCAACCATGGTAAAGTCACTCCCTGCTCTCTGCTCTAATCAGATAGCAGAGATATGGATGGGTATCCATAAAAACCTGCACTCAGAGCAGATAAAATCTCTCTCTCTTATTTCCTGACTAAATTAAAATCAAAAGACTAATGCATTTAGAAAAATACATGTTGAAAGCTACTCATTGTAGTAAGAAAACCCCTCTAAACAGGAATTTTTTTTATTTTAGAAAAAAAAAACTATTCCTTCTATGTAAATAGTAGATTAGCAATACATAACATGAATGTCACGTACACACTTACCAGCACATGACGTGGGGGCAACTGTAAAGGTGTTAATTTATTTTCAATCTTATTTGCACTCATCTTCTGCTCAGGTTGCAAATTGAGCATAAAATACAGTTCAAGCACCCCAAAAAACATACGCTGCCAACACCTTCCCACAAGAAATCAATAATTAAGGAACTCACAAACACAGCTCACTGGTACTTGTAGGGTTAAAATATTCTAACCAAACACTGCTCTCCAGCAGTCATAAGGTTAAACACTATATTGATTCTTAGAGCATACAAGGACTAAACTTATTAAAGTTTTAATCTTTAATAGAAAATACAATGCTTACATAAAATACAAAAAGAAAGATGCAATAAGGTGACATGCAAGTCATACAGTTATAAAAGGGATGAATCACAGAAAACACCTAACACAGATGTATATTACCTTCTGTCCCCGGGAAAGGAAGGAATTGGGACACAGCTCAGCTGAACACAGTTTTTCCCTGGAAAATATATTTTATAACCTGAACAATCGGCTCAGGTTTCAGAGCTGCCCATTAGCTCATTAGGATAGTTTGTTGTCCCTGACTGGCTGATTAGGTGACACAGAGGAACGTAAAAGAATACCTAATTTTAGGTTTCCCTTGAAATCACTTTAAAACATATTTTGTGGATGGCAAAGGTAGATGGGCATGTGAGAATCTTTTCCTCTTTTGAAGTAAGTGTAGTGCTAAGATATTAATATATGGAACATCCGGAGTCCATATTGACAGTGTCTCTTAAGGAATATTAGATGGTAAGAGTTAGCCTATAAGTTCTGTAAAACTCCTAACACCTGGTAATGCTTAGTGATAAACGGTGTATGCTATAACATACACTCACCGGCCACTTTATTAGGTACACCATGCTAGTAACGGGTTGGATCCCCTTTTGCCTTCAGAACTGCCTCAATTTTTTCGGTGGCATAGATTCAACAAGGTGTTGCAACGGATGCTCAATTGGTACCAAGGGGGCCCAAAGATGCCAAGGAAAATATTCCCCACACCATGACACCCCCAACCACCACCTGAACCGTTGATACTAGGCAGGATGGATCCATGCTTTCAATTTGTTTGACGCCAAATTCTGACCCTACCTCCGAATGTCCCCACGAAATCGAGACTCATCAGACCAGCAAACGTTTTTCCAATTTCTACTGTCCAATTTCGATGAGCTTGGGCAAATTGGAGCCTCAGTTTCCTTTTTAGCTGAAAGGAGTGGCACCCGGTGTGTCCTCTGCTGCTGTAGCCATCTGCCTCAAAGTTCGCCGTACTTGCGTTCAGAGATGCTCTTCTGCCCACCTTGGTTGTAACGGTGGCTATTTGAGTCACTGTTGCCTTTCTATCAGCTCGAAACCCGTCTGCCCATTCTCCTTTTGACCTCTGGCATCAACAAGGCATTTCCGCCCAAAGACTGCCGCTCACTGGATGTTTTTTCTTTTTCGGACCTTCTCTGTAAAACCCTAAGATGGTTGTGTGTGAAAATCCCCGGAGATCAGCAGTTTCTGGGAAATACTCAGACCAGCCCTTCTGGCACCAACAACCAGCCAGTTCAAAGGCACTCAAATCACCTTTCTTCTTTCCCCCTACTGATGCTCGGTTTGAACTGCAGGGATTGTCTTTGACCAAAGTCTACTGCCTAAACGCACTGAGTTGCCGCCAAAGTTTATTGGTGATTAGAAATTAAGTGTTAACGAGCAGTTGGACAGGTGTACCTAATAAAGTGGCCGGTGAGTGTAGATCCTACGCATAGCTCCCTTATCAGTGTTTCTCACATAATTTTGTTATGAGAACGCTGTACTACATAACACTGGTTGATGGGAATGCAGGTGTTCATGTACCAGGAGCACTGAACATTCGATGATGGATTTTTCCAGTGCCAGGTTAAACTCTGAAGCATTGGCCATTCGGAGGGGGGCCTTATACTGGAAAAATACTGATCTGTCAGTTTGCTTAATACTTGGTTACGCAAGCATTGTTTTCAAATGCGATATAAGCTGAGAAAGTTTACTGGGAAGTTAGAAGTATCTCCAACTGTGGGCTATAGAGAGACGCCTCACCACCACAGTGATGAATCCCAGGAATTCTCTCTATCTTCGCTGTTCACTTCTCACAGCTGATACCAGATAGATGAAGCATATAAGATTCCTGGTGAAGCTTTGACCTGTATAAGGGGAAACACGTGATGTGGTGTTGATCTCAGGGATTCTCTCTATCTTTGCTGGCCCCCTTCTCCCAGCTGATGTCAGATAGATGAAGCATAAAGATTCCTGATCAAGCTATGAAGTGTATAGAGGACTAATGGAAGTATTTAACCTTTGTAATCTATATTATACAATAGTTTACACAATATCACACTATCTTCTTTTAGTCTTTTATAATCACTGAATTCTTCATAAAATAAAATTGATAAAACATTTGATTTTGCCTTCTTTAAAGCCATATCCGACCCCTTCAAATAGTTGGCAAAACAGTAAGTAAAGCTCCATGCTTTGTCAAATGTTCCACTTGGAGATAACTTGTCAAGGGGAAAAAAATATTATGAACAGATTACCTACAAATTATGTGGCTTTGTATTATTTAAGGGCCACATTGAAAGTCTTAATGGACATCACCTTATTGGTGCTGGGGATAACAAAAAAATTAACAAAAGACTAACCAGCCATGGTCTTCTCCATTACATCTGAGGTATACCCCATTATGGTCACCCTAGCCACAGGGCCCCTATATAATATCATGATTAGGGATAGGAGACTAGGCCTCAAGCTCTTTTTATAAAGGATCAACCAGATGCATGTCCAGCCAATGGAAACATGTCTTCCTCAGATGTTACAAAAGCAACATCACTTCTGGAAGGTCAATGACCCTACAAGTCTGTTAATCCAGACTGTTATTCAGGTTTGAAACCTACTTTGTCTGGATAGACATAGTTTGAGAATTTTTATCAATAGTTTCATATCATTATTTTTATCCAAATTTGCCTGTAAATGTTACAAGATATAGTAAGATCTGTGTGGTTTGGGCAAAACTTTGGTGGCCAGATAATAACTTAGACTCAACCGAAACATTATCTGATCAACATTGGAAATATTAATAATAATCTTTATAGTACAGAACACCAAATACATCCAGACCAGATGTAATTTAGAACTTATAGTAGCTCTTTTGTGCTATGGAACAGGATAAAAGGTTTGATAAACCACGGCAAAAATCTTTTTGAGAGCATCTCCCATCTTGTAGACAAAGCTCAGGGTTTGGGTTTGCATTTAATTTTTGTCTGGAGACAGCCACCTCACGAAAAGGACTTTTGTTTCTGTGGGAAAAAAACTGTAATGTAACTGGTCTTATTTTGTTCATTTTGTTTTGCTTTTGGAATAGAAAGCAACTAAGTCAAATGAACCACAAAACAATATCCATAAAAACTACATTTCGGCCCACAAAAAAAGCCCTTACATAGCTCCGTATCTGGAAAAATTAGAAGGTTATGGCTACCAGAAGATAGCAATACATAAACATTGTTTCACACAGTGAAAACATTTTTTTAAGTGCTACAAGATAAAAAAATAAATATAAACTGGGTATCACTGTAATCATATTGCCCCGCAAAGTAAAACTAACATGTCATGTATACTGCACGGTAAATTATAGAAAACACTACCAGAATTGTTGCATTTCCTTCATCCTGCCTCACAAAAAGTCGATCAGAGTCATGTGTCCCCCAAAATTGTACCAATGAAAACATTGTCATCCCACAAAAACATGCCCATACATGACTCTATACACAGAAAAATAAAAAAAGTAAGAGCCTTCAGACTATGGCAATGCAAAAACGTGTTTTCTTTTTTAAATAAAAGTATTTTTATTGGGTAAAATCAAAAACACATAAACACACCAGGGTTGCTGTATTTTTGTCATCCCACCTCCCAAAATCATTGTTGAAAGCAATTTAAAGTGTCATATGAACCCCATAATGGTACAAATGAAAACAGATTATGATACATAAATAAATATGACATACAGTACAAACATACTTTTTACAAAAGCATTTCTATTGTGTAAAAGTAGTAGAACATAAAAACTATACAAAATTGGTATTGTGTTAATTGTACTGACCGCGAACGCTGTAAAGATGAAACTCCAAAAACAATGCCCGAATTGCCAAAATCATTGTTGAAAGCAATTTAAAGTGTCATATGAACCCCATAATGGTACAAATGAAAACAGATTATGATACATAAATAAATATGACATACAGTACAAACATACTTTTTACAAAAGCATTTCTATTGTGTAAAAGTAGTAGAACATAAAAACTATACAAAATTGGTATTGTGTTAATTGTACTGATCGCGAACGCTGTAAAGATGAAACTCCAAAAACAATGCCCGAATTGCTTTTTTTTCATTCAAAAAATCCTAATGAAAATTAGACCCCAAAGTCCAGTACATACTCCTGCTATTCTGAGACTTGTGGTTGAGTCAAACAGTGAAAAGGGCCAGACATGGGATATCTCTAAAAATGGCAAAATAGTGGGAATAAATATTGAGTTGCATTTCCCTGGAAACATCTACTGTGTTTACTAGTGTTGAGCGATTACGTTGACCATCGACATCGGTCGATGGTCGATAGTCGACCATCATCGACAAGATAGTCGATAGTGAGCAGTCGATTATGAGCGATGACCATTAAAGTCTATGGGAGAGCAACAACACCTTCATTCTTACACCCAAACAGGGCTGGAGAAGCTGGAATTAACATCCACAACAGTCAAATGGATACATGCTACATCTTAGGCAACACACTTAGGTTATAAAAGTCACAGAAAAAAAAAACACACAACATTCACTATCCCTGTCTTGTACCACAGCATGACCCTTAAACCTGCATCACCCACAAATTAAAAAGTGCCAGAAGGCAGTATGATTTGAACCATCATCTTACTTGAACTGGACATTGAATATCCCTGTCCTGGAACGCAGCATGAGCCCCAAACCTGCATGACCCCCAGATTTAAAAGTGCCGGAAAAAGGAGTCTTTCAACCACCATTTTAGTTAAACTGGGCATTGACTATACATGGCCTGGGCCACAGCATGAGCCCCAAACCTGCATGACCCCCAGATTAAAAAAGTGCCGGGAAAAGGAGTCTTTCAACCACCATTTTAGTTTCACTGGACATTGACTATACCTGTCCTGGGCCACAGCATGAGCCCCGAACCTGCATGACCCCCAGATTTAAAAGTGCCGGAAAAAGGAGTCTTTCAACCACCATTTTAGTTGAACTGGACATTGACTATATCTGTCCTGTACCGCAGAATGACCATTAAACCTGTCTGACCCACAGATTCAAAAGTGCCGGGAAAAGGAGTCTTTCAACCACCATTTTAGTTGAACTGGACATTGACTATACCTGTCCTGGGCCACAGCATGAGCCCCAAACCTACCTGACCCCCAGATTTAAAAGTGCCGGAAAAAAGGAGTCTTTCAACCACCTTTTTAAAGTTGAACTGGACATTGACTCTATCTGTCCTGGACCGCAGTATGACCATTAAACCTGTCTGACCCCAAATTAAAAAGTGCCTGGAAAAGGAGTTTTTTGAACCACCTTTTTTAGTTGAACTGGACATTAACTATATCTTGTCCTGTACCCGCAGAATGACCATTAAACCTGTCTGACCCACAGATTAAAAAGTGCCGGAAAAAGGAGTCTTTCAACCACCATTTTAGTTTCCCTGGACATATACTGTCCCTGTCCTGGTAGCGCTTGCCCCTCCTATAAAGAGGGACCAATTGAGCTTCACTTGGAAATATGGTTATTAACGCTCCTGTTCCACCCAGGTGCCCTTTTTTTTGGGCATTTTTTTTCTTATTTTACTCAACGTGCTGGAGGAAAATTGCCCTCTGTACTTTGTTCCCCTGTCCGTGCTCCATACTCCATGTCCTCTGAATAACCTACATCTGGTCAAGTTTTCCCGTACCTCCTGTGGCCGACCGACCTCAGACGGTCGCAGGATTCTGCCACTAGGTGGCGAACAGCAGGAGATCTCTGCCCACGTGCCACCCAAATCCTGGATTCGGTTGGGGGAAGGCAACCATTTGGCTTTAGTAACCATAGGTTACTGACAGGTTTTAAAATAGTTTGGCTGCTATGGGGGCTTTTGATGGGTTGCCTTTCCCGGGACGGTCACAGCGTTGGTGGGAGGCCGTCCCCACGTTCCAGGCCAGGTTCGGTTCCAGGAAATTTTCCAGGGATATAAAAAGCCTGTCTTTTGCAGGTGATCAGGGGGCGTTTTTTGCTGCCAGAACTGGAGCACACTGGAGCAGGAGGGCAGAGGCCTGGCCCCCAGAGGCTTGGAAAGAAGCCGGGATCCAGCGGGAGACTGGGACAAAGTGTTTGGGGTGGAGACTGGGACATTAGGTCCTGTTCACATGTGAGGAGAGGGACTCTGTACACATGTGTAGTTAGTGGCCAGACGGCCGAGGTTTATTTTGTTTGCTTTTGTTGCCTACTTGTAATGTCTGTGCCTCAATAAAGCTGGCTGAGGCCAAGTTTAAACGGAAGACCGGAGTCAGAGTGCCAACTGTCTTACCAAGGACGGCGATCCTGCGAGCTGAATGACCCCCGGGCCGAGCCAAGATGGCGGCCGAAGGCATGTGAGGTTTTTCACTCCCTTGTACAATTCAGAGGATTTTTTTTTACCAGCTATTTTGTACATGCAAGTTTTTTAGTAGTTTAATTCTAGAAAACACATTTTTAAAATAGAATGGAATCCCACCATGTTTTGTTTCTCTTTTTTTATTGTATTAAATGGTTTGTATCAATACAGGGATTGTAGCTATGTTAAAGATGTTTGCGCAGATTGCATTAACCCTGAAAAAAACAGATTGGTGACGCTGTTCGTTACTGAGATTCACAGGGCCCTGACCCACCGATGACAGGCCTGAAGGTCCTGCAACTGATGATCCGTTGGCATGCGTGTTGTCGCCAGCACTGGAAGGAGCACCTTCTCTCGTACCTTCCTCCATGTCTACCCCCCCTCTTTGCTGCTTTCCACCTGAAATTTTGCTCCATGTTCAGAAATATAAAAATTTGAGAAGGTATGGAAGAGTTTTGGAAGTCTCTTTAAAAAAAGATGGCAAATCACAGCTATTCTCAAATCCCTCAAATCAAAACAAAATTGCTGGATTCAAATATAACTGAAAGTAGATCTTCACCAAAGCTGGCCTGCCCAAAGTGAAAAAAACACGTATCTGAAATGTATTCAGATAATACAAAGTATTTTTGGAACCATCAATTCACCTGTGGTGACTATAAAATTGCTGTATTCAAAAATTTTCTTTTCAAAGTAGATCTTCAACAAAGCTTGGGCCCGCGCCAAAGTGAAAAACAAGTATCTGAAATGTATTTGGATAATAAAAGGTATTTTTGGCACCTATCAATTCACATGTGGTGACTACAAAATTGCTGGATTCAAATATAAATGCAAAGAAGATATATCAACAAAGTTGGCCTGCGCCAAAGTGAAAAAAACACGTATCTGAAATGTATTCGGATAATACAAGGTATTTTTTTGGGACCTATCAATTCACCTGTGGTGACTATAAAATTGCTCTATTCAAATTTAACTGGGAAAGTAGATCTATCAACAAGCTGGGCCGCGCCAAAGTCAAAAAAACACGTATCTGTTATGTATTTGAATAATACAAGGTATTTTTGGCACCTATCAATTCACCTGTGGTGACTATAAAATTGCTGTATTCAAATTTAACTGCAAAGTAGATCTATCAACAAAGCTGGCCTGCGCCAAAGTGAAAAAACACGTATCTGAAATGTATTCAGATAATACAAGGTTTTTTTGGCACCTATAAATTCACTGGGGTGACTATAAAATTGCTCTATTCAAATTTAACTGCAAAGTAGATCTATCAACAAAGCTGGCCTGCGCCAAATCAAAAAACACGTATCTGTTATGTATTTGAATAATACAAGGTATTTTTGGCACCTATCAATTCACCTGTGGTGGACTATAAAATTGCTGTATTCAATTTAACTGCAAATTAGATTCATCAACAAAGCTGGCCTGCGCCAAAGTGAAAAAACACGTATCTGAAATAATATTCAGTTTAATACAAGGTATTTTTGGCACCTATCAATTCACCTGTGGTGACTATAAAATTGCTGTATTCAGATTTAAGTGCAAGCTGCCTCAATAAACAAAGCTGTAGTGCGCCAAAGTAAAAAAAACACGTATCTGTTATGTATTCGTATAATACAAGATATTTTTGGCACCTTTCAATTCACCTGTGGTGACTATAAAATTGCTGGATTCAAATTTAAGTGCAAGCTGCCTCAATGAACAAAGCTGTAGTGCGCCAAAGTCAAAAAAAACCTTTCTGTTATTTTTTGGTATAATAAATGATATTTTTGGAACCTTTAATTTCACCTGTGGTTACTTTAAATTGCTGGATTCAAATTTAAGTGCAAACTGCCTCAATGAACAAAGCTGTAGTCCCGCCAAAGTCAAAAAACATGTATCTGTTTATGTATTCGTATAATACAAGATTTTTTTGGGCACCTATCAATTCACTGTGGGTGACTTAAAATTGCTGGATTCAAATTTAAGTGCAAGGTGGATATATCAACAAAGGTGGAAGGGGCAAAATTGAAAACACCTATCTAAAATGTATATGATAATAAAAGTGGAGTTTTGCACCTCACAAAGAGACCTGCATTTACTAGAAAAGATGTGTATCCTATAAGTTCAGGCTGCCCAATATCCAGGAAATATTTCAATAGAAAACTGTCAATAATAAAGCTATTGCACTGCAATTCTACACTAAGTCTTGGTGAACTTTATCCAGTATTCTTTATAGAGCTTGTCTGTGTTCGCCCCCAGGGGGCCCACCCCTCCCCTCTCCCCCGTGACTTTACAGCGGTAGATGCTCCTTTAAATTCTCTACCTAACTACATAAAATCTTCCAATCTCTAATCTAACTAAAGTAAGGATCACGCTAATAGTAGAGGTTTCTCTGTGAAGAAATATAATAATTTCGCTGAGCTGTTTGGACACAAGCAGACCGCACTCCTTCTGCTCTGAGACGCTGAAGACACTGAGGCTGAACAGAAGGGCTGTTCTAGGTAAAAAAAGGTCATTGATTTTTTCCCGCCAATCACAAAAATACACATCCCATCATGACGTCGCAACACATCTCACCCTGCTCTATTTGTAACTGA
>JAODAL010045970.1:0-31408 GCA_025379985.1 Phyllomedusa bahiana | reverse complement strand
CCCCCCCCTCCTGTATTTTCATAGCCCGTCTGATACCCCGGCACTCGCCCTAAACGCCCATTATGGAATGTGAGGGTTGCACCCCTCCTTAGTGCAAAAGACGCCCTGTTTGGGTCCGGCACTCGGGCAGTACCAGGGTTTCCGGAAAATGGGAAAGGTGACTGAAAATTCACTAGTTTTTGAGGTAGTGGGGGGCGCGGGTTTGTCCCCCTTCCCCCTTTAACCTCATTGGCCCCGCTGTGCTGCAGTGCGGCGCTCCCCGCGGCGGCACCTCCAGGCCGCGCACCGCGTCATCCACGGCGACACCGAGGCTCTGTTGAGTGAGGCCGCTGCCCCGAATGACCCTCCGGCTGAGGGAGGTAGCAGAGCCGGAGAGGCCGAGTGACGAGGACTGAGGCTCCGCACAAGTCACCGCTAATAACTTATAATGAACTGATGGGGAGGGGGGGGTTTAAAAAAACCCCAAACGATATAATCTGTTTTTGGTTTTGGGATCTTATTGAAAATTCGCTTTCGGGAAACCTTTTCCTCTTTACCCCGCTTGCTGTCATGAAAAAAAACCATTCCACTGTCCCCCACACCCTGAGGGTTGTTACAGTGTATCAGTGCAAGTCAAAGTTTGGCTTACATGCCATAATTATTGTCCCGGGCTGTTAAATTCACGGGCCCAAGTCCCCAAACTGATACACTGTAACGACCCTTCAGCTTTTAGTGCAAATTTTTAAATGGGGTTCCTAAGTATCAGCGCCCACAGTGCATATCTCGGCAAACAAACAGATCAAAACAAAAAAAAAAAATTTTTTTCCCCTTAAACCTTTTGGGGCCCGCAACCGAGCAGTAAAATCTGAGGTGTTGTTACAGTGTGTCAGTGCAGGCAAACTCGGTGGGCTGTCTAACCTGGATACAAGTGTAACAGATTCTCAGGTGTTAGAAGTGAGAGGGTAGGACGCGTTTTCAGCCTAATAATATAGATATAGATGTTCTCATTCACTGACAGCAAGCAGAGATCTAGGAAACAGTGAGGAAATTAAACACAAGCAAGGAGAAAAAAAAAAGAGACCTGATTTCAAAGAATCCCTCCCTTGGGGGCCCCCAAAAATCCTCCCACGGGGGCCCCAAGAATCACTCCACTGGTGGGCCCCCCAAAAATCAAAACCCCCTGGTGGACCCCAAGAACACCCCCCACTGGTGGGGCCCCAAAAATCACCTCCACTGGGGGCTCCCAGAATCACCCCACTGGTGGCCCCAAGAAACACTCCCCTGGTGGGCTCCTAAATCACCTCCAAATGGTGGGCTCCTAAAACACCTCCACTGGGGGGCCCCAAAAACCCCCTCCACTGGTGGGCCCCCTAGAATCACCTCCACTGGTGGGCCCCAAGGGAAAATCTCCCTGGTGGGCCCCAAGAATCACCCCACTGGTGGGACCCAAAATCATCTCCCCTTATGGGCCCCTGGAAACAGCTCCAAATGGGGGGCCCCGAGAATCCCGCTTTCCCCTGGTGTGGGCCCCCAGAAACAAACCCCTGGTGGGGCCCCCGGGGAATCAGCTCCACTGGGGGGGCCCCCCCAGAATTTACTCCCCTGGGGGGGGCCCCCAGGGAATTTAGCTCCACGGGTGTCCCCCCGAGAATCAAATCCACTGGTGGGCCCCGAGAATCATCCCACGGGGGCCCCGAGAATCCTCCCACTGGGGGGGCCCCCCGAAACCGCTCTATTGGGGTCCCAAAAATCCTTCCACTGGTGGTCCCAAGAATCAAATCGCTGGGGGACCTCCAAAAATGAACTCCACTGGTGGGCCCCAGAATCAAAACCCCCGGGGGGGCCCCCCCGAATCAACTCCCGTTTGGGGCCCCCAGGGAAACAAATCCACTGATGGGCCCCGAAATCATCTCCACGGGGGGGCCCCAAGAATCACTCCAAGGGGGGGCCCAAAAAATCCCCCCTCCATCGGTTTTCCCCCCAAAAATCAACCCCACTGGTGGCCCCCAATAAGCACCTCCCCTGTTTGCCCCATGAATCACCTACAATGGTGGGCGCCAAGAATCACCTCCACTGGTGTCCCCAAGAATCAACCCCACTGGTGGACCCCAAGAATCACCTCCACTGGTGGGCCCCAAGAATCAACCCCACTGGTGGACCCCAAGAATCACCTCCAATGGTGGACCCCAAGAATCACCTCCAATGGTGGGCCCCAAGAATCACCTCCACTGGTGGGCTCCTAGAATCACCTCCACTGGTGGGCCCCAAGAATCATCTCCACTGGTGGGCCCCAAGAATCACCTCCACTGGTGGAACCCAAGAATCATCTCCACTGATGGGCCCCTGGAATCAGCTCCAGTGGTGGGCCCCGAGAATCAGCTCCACTGGTGGGGCCCCGAGAATCAGCTCCACTGGTGGGGCCCCGAGAATCAGCTCCACTGGTGGGGCCCCGAGAATCAGCTCCACTGGTGGGCCCCGAGAATCAGCTCTATTGGTGGTCCCAAGAATCATTTCCACTGGTGGTCCCAAGAATCAAATCAGCTGGTGGACCTCAAGAATGAACTCCACTGGTGGGCTCCAAGAATCAGCTCCACTGGTGGGCCCCACACATCATCTCCATTGGTGGGCCGTGAGAATCATCTCCACTGATGGGCCCCGAGAATCATCTCCACTGGTAGGCCCCAAGAATGAACTCCACTGGTGGGCCCCAAGAATCATCTCCACTGGTAGGCCCCAAGAATGAACTCCACTGGTAGGCCCCAAGAATCAGCTCCACTGGTAGGCCCCAAGAATGAACTCCACTGGTAGGCCCCAAGAATCAGCTCCACTGGTGCCCCAAGAATGAACTCCACTGGTGGGCCCCGAGAATCATCTCCACTGGTGGGCCCCAAGAATGAACTCCACTGGTGGGCCCAAGAATCAGCTCCACTCGTTGGGTCCATGCACCCCAGTCCAACACTACAGCTGGGATGAAGTGGACCCCACAACCTAGGTTTATATCCAGCAGAAGAGACCTCTCCGGTCCCTACTGATCATAATGCTGGATAGATCCCGGACGAGCCCCCAGGATCTCATGCCTCATGCTCATCCACAGGTGATATTTCTGCAGTATTTCCGGTCACTGGGGGCCCCTAACCATCTATTATCAATCAATCATGGAGTCCTAGGGCCCGAGACGTGGGCGGGTCAGGAGCCCACCACCAATGAAAGCATGAATACGATGACTTAAACCACAAATGCCCAAATAAAGTATATAGAGGGGTAAGGGCCGCCCCATATGATAGCAATGCGCCTGGTTGTACAAAATATAATTGCCAAAAACCACAAAACCAGTACAAATCCTAGGACTGAATAAAACATAACTTTTAATAATACACAAATAAAATATCCCAGCAAAAACTAGACCTTAAGACACCCTAAGCTTAACCCCTATGATACTATACACTACCTACAAAAAATGGGGAAAGACCGCCCTGATAAGGGCGCACCCACCGGGAACCTATCAAGTCCTGACAAACCCTACATGAAATGCCGTCACAAGTAGCTTAAATGGATAAGACAAACACACATCCCTATAAACCAAAAGAAAGCAACTATACTACTTCATCCTCTATCACTTCTCCTGACCATAGGATGTAGCGACACGGGATTCCTCTGTACACCCTATAAATATCATTGACTGTTGGTCTATCTATTAAAGGGGTTTTGCCACCATGTAATGTTGACGTGGGATCCTCCAAAACGGGTATTTAATCACTTTTTTCTAAAAATATGTCATCAAAAAAAGTGAAGCCTGTGAGAGCTACAGCATTGCTCAGTCCCCCTTAGTTACCTGAAAGCTTGCATTAGACACGACCAGAGGAGCTGACAGGCCGCGCTTGCCTGAAACACTTCTTATGTGATGACAGGGAAAATGAATGAGCTTCAAGGGGCTGCGGAGAAAGTGCAGTGTATGAGCCGCCTGTGTCTTGCTGTATAGAGAATCAACTGTTGTAATGTTATTATTTGAGTTAAGTTTTGAGACGCTCCCTTATTCCTCCCTCCTTGCTCACCCTCCTCCCTCTCTCCCCTGCAGCCTTCATGACTCAGCATGATTTGTTTATATTCTACTCCAGTGCTGATAAGGAGGTAAGGAACTCTCGTCCTGGCAAAACCCCTTTAAGGAACGTAAGCCTTTGTTATACCTGTATACTTGTACATGTTTTGTTCTCATTGTTGTCATTTTTGTTTTCCCTTTTGCCCTTCTTTGTTCCCTGATGAACCTCTTTATTTTCTAGGGGATGTGAAACGCGTTGTTTTTTTTTTATCCATTTAGCAATAGTTTGTTTTATTTCTATTTAGAATTATTTCTTAATTATTTACCTGTTATTGGTATAGTTGCTTTCTTTTGGTTTATAGGGATGTGTGTTTGTCTTATCCATTTAAGCTACTTGTGACGGCATTTCATGTAGGGTTTGTCAGGACTTGATAGGTTCCTGGTGGGTGCGCCCTTATCAGGGCGGTCTTTCCCCATTTTTTGTAGGTAGTGTATAGTATCATAGGGGTTAAGCTTAGGGCGTCTTTAGGTCTAGTTTTTGCTGGGATATTTTATCCGTGTATTATTAAAAGTTATGTTTTATTCAGTCCTAGGATTTGTACTGGTTTTGTGGTTTTTATGAATGCGATGACACAAGCACTATTATTTCACACGATGGTAATGTTGCAGGAGGACGCACGGCCACGGCCGTCCAGTGTGACTGGATCGGTAATGGCGGCAGAGGTTTTCGGGGCTGGTGTCGCCGCAGTCATCGCATGTGAAGGTGGAGGAGGCGGCCTTGAGCGCACTTCACAGTCACTACAGAGGAAACGCAGAAAAGCAATGGGCGTTACCATGGAGACCGGAGCACGCCATAGCAACGCGCAGGCCTTGTCAATTGTGTACATCGCTATGGTAACGCAGAGACATGGAGAGTAGAACGTATAGAAGCCGTACAGGAAAGAACAGGTCTCCTGATACAGCACCGCGGGGCCCGCAGATTAGATACACAGGACAGGATGAGATACACTGGAGCAGCACACAGGACAGGATGAGATACACTGGAGCAGCACACAGGACAGGATGAGATACACTGGAGCAGCACACAGGACGGGATGAGATACACTGGAGCAGCACACAGGACGGGATGAGATACACTGGACGGGATGAGATACACTGGAGCAGCACACAGGACGGGATGAGATACACTGGAGCAGCACACAGGACAGGATGAGATACACTGGAGCAGCACACAGGACAGGATGAGATACACTGGAGCAGCACACAGGACAGGATGAGATACACTGGAGCAGCACACAGGACAGGATGAGATACACTGGACAGGCTTAGATACACAGGACAGGCTTAGATACACTGGACAGGATGAGATACACTGGAGCAGCACACAGGACGGGATGAGATACACTGGAGCAGCACACAGGACGGGATGAGATACACTGGAGAGGCACACAGGACGGGATGAGATACACTGGAGAGGCACACAGGACGGGATGAGATACACTGGAGCGGCACACAGGACGGGATGAGATACACTGGAGCAGCACACAGGACGGGATGAGATACACTGGAGCGGCACACAGGACGGGATGAGATACACTGGAGCGGCACACAGGACGGGATGAGATACACTGGAGCAGCACACAGGACGGGATGAGATACACTGGAGCAGCACACAGGACGGGATGAGATACACTGGAGCATCACACAGGACGGGATGAGATACACTGGAGCAGCACACAGGACGGGATGAGATACACTGGAGCATCACACAGGACGGGATGAGATACACTGGAGCAGCACACAGGACGGGATGAGATACACTGGAGCAGCACACAGGACGGGATGAGATACACTGGAGCGGCACACAGGACGGGATGAGATACACTGGAGCAGCACACAGGACGGGATGAGATACACTGGAGCAGCACACAGGACGGGATGAGATACACTGGAGCGGCACACAGGACAGGATGAGATACACTGGAGCGGCACACAGGACGGGATGAGATACACTGGAGCGGCACACAGGACGGGATGAGATACACTGGAGCAGCACACAGGACGGGATGAGATACACTGGGGCAGCACACAGGACGGGATGAGATACACTGGAGCAGCACACAGGACGGGATGAGATACACTGGAGCATCACACAGGACGGGATGAGATACACTGGAGCAGCACACAGGACGGGATGAGATACACTGGAGCATCACACAGGACGGGATGAGATACACTGGAGCAGCACACAGGACGGGATGAGATACACTGGAGCATCACACAGGACGGGATGAGATACACTGGAGCAGCACACAGGACGGGATGAGATACACTGGAGCAGCACACAGGACGGGATGAGATACACTGGAGCGGCACACAGGACGGGATGAGATACACTGGAGCATCACACAGGACGGGATGAGATACACTGGAGCGGCACACAGGACGGGATGAGATACACTGCGGCAGCACACAGGACGGGATGAGATACACTGGAGCGGCACACAGGACAGGATGAGATACACTGGAGCATCACACGTGACGGGATTAGATACACTGGAGCAGCACACAGGACAGGATTAGATACACTGGAGCAGCACACAGGACAGGATGAGATACACTGGAGCGGCACACAGGACGGGATGAGATACACTGGAGCGGCACACAGGACGGGATGAGATACACTGGAGCATCACACAGGACGGGATGAGATACACTGGAGCATCACACAGGACGGGATGAGATACACTGGAGCGGCACACAGGACGGGATGAGATACACTGGAGCGGCACACAGGACGGGATGAGATACACTGGAGCGGCACACAGGACGGGATGAGATACACTGGGGCGGCACACAGGACGGGATGAGGATAAAGAAAATTGGACCCGGCGCACGTGCTGAAGAAAAGCCCGAGCTAAAGGCTTTTTGGTTTAAAAAAAAGTATTTATTTTTAAAAAGTGCAAGATGTTATTCTCGCACCATTAAAAACAAAACATACAGATTAAAACTTGACGCGTTTTGCGCGTGTGCCCGCGCTTCATCAGAAGTATACATTTGTAAAAAAAACAGACACAATATATGTAATACTGACGATTAAGATAATTGGTTGTTGCAGGTGAATGACGTGTTACAGACGACTCGGACAATAGGAAGAGCAAGGGGTCCATCAACAGTGTAAGAGAGTCAGTGGGAAGAGACCAGAAGAAGAAAAAAAAAGAAAAAAAGGGGGATGAGCCGTGGTTCTAGAAGCCGACTAACGATGTATGCTAAAAATAAACATATATATAAACAAATGAAACTGTGTTTTTATGCAAAGGTGACTATAAGGAGAAGGGGATAAGGGTGTGTGATGGAGATAAATCACTACCAATAAGTGTAAATGAAGAAGAGAATATAAAAAATAAAAATTCGACATTACAAGGTGTAAAAGGGATTGTTCAATGGGAAAGTGAGCGGGGGATATAAAGTAGTAGTGGTAGTGGTCAGGGTAATGGTTTAAATTTAAAATAAAAGGGCGCTCAAAAAATAATAATAAATCTGTTACATAATATACGTATAGAGGACGTCTATTAGTTGGGATTATTGCTCCTTGAACAATGGGAGTTGTCTCATGTGAGGGAGCTATGAATAAAGCTTCCTCTATGGCCCATGGTTGGGAATGAAATTCCAAGAATAAAAGTATAGACTGACACTGCGTGGCCATAGAGGAAGCTTTATTCATAGCTCCCTCACATGAGACAACTCCCATTGTTCAAGGAGCAATAATCCCAACTAATAGACGTCCTCTATACGTATATAATGTAACAGATTTATTATTTTTTGAGCGCCCTTTTATTTTAAATTTAAACCACTACCCTGACCACCACCACTACTACTTTATATCGCCCGCTCACTTTCCCATTGAACAATCCCTTTTACACCTTGTAATGTCGAATTTTTATTTTTTATATTCTCCTCTTCATTTACACTTTTTGGGTTTAGTGATTTATCTACATCACACACCCTTACCCCTTCTCCTTATAGTCAACCTTTGCATAAAAACACATTTTTCATTTGTTTATATATATGTTTATTTTTAGCATACATCGTTAGTCGGCTTCTAGAACCACGGCTCATCCCCTTTTTTTTTTTTTTTTCTTCTTCGGGTCTCTTCCCACTGACTCTCTTACACGTTGATGGACCCCTTGCTCTTCCAAATTTGTCCGAGTCGTCTGTAACACGTCATTCACCTGCAACAACCAATTATTTTAAAATCGCCCAGTATTACATATATTTGTGTCTCTTTTTTTACAAATGTATACTTCTGATGAAGCGCGGGCACACGCGCAAAACGCGTCAAGTTTTAATCTGTATGTTTTGTTTTTAATGGTGCGAGAATAACATCTTGCACTTTTTAAAAATAAATACTTTTTTAAACCAAAAAGCCTTTAGCTCGTGCTTTTCTTCAGCACGTGCGCCGGGTCCATTTTTTCTTTATCCTGACCAGCGTCTATCTTCCACCGAGCCACGGAGGGGAGTTCTGGAGACCTGCGGCTGCCGTATTAAGGGCTACGGAATATAAATAGCCCTGTAAGTGCTTATGAGTGTTGTGCCTCTAAACTAAAAGCGCAACACTTAAAGGTGAGAACCCAATTTTAACCATTATACACTGTTTTCCTGTAACGGTATAACACGATTGTGCGCCCCCTCTCTTTTTTCTCTTTTTTTCTTTTTTTCTTTTCTGCATACACAGGACGGGATGAGATACACTGGGGCATCACACAGGACAGGATGAGATACACTGGAGCAGCACACAGGACGGGATGAGATACACTGGAGCAGCACACAGGACGGGATGAGATACACGGGGGCAGCACACAGGACAGGAAGAGATACACTGGAGCCTCACACAGGACAGGATGAGATACACTGGAGCATCACACAGACGGGATGAGATACACTGGAGCACACACAGGGCGGATGAGATACACTGGACAGCACACCGGACGGGATGAGATACACTGGAGCATCACACAGGACGGGATGAGATACACTGGAGCATCACACAGGACAGGATGAGATACACTGGAGCAGCACACGTGACGGGATGAGATACACTGGAGCAGCACACAGGACAGGATGAGATACACTGGGGCAGCACACGTGACGGGATGAGATACACTGGAGCAGCACACAGGACAGGATGAGATACACTGGAGCATCACACAGGACGGGATCAGATACACTGGAGCAGCACACAGGACGGGATGAGATACACTGGAGGCATCATAAAACACATGACGGATAGATACAACTTGAGGCATCACACAGGACGTATGAGATACACAGGGCGCAGGCACACAGGACGGGATAATAGCACTGGAGAGAGCACACAGGTCAGGATGAGATACACTGGAGCAGCACACATGACGGGATGAGATACACTGTGAGGGGGCATCACTCAGGACATGAATGAGATACACTGGAGGGGCGGCACACGTGCGGATGAGATACACTGGATCAGCACACAGGACAGGATGAGATACGACTTGAGGGGGGCAGCACACAGGACGGGATTGAATATAGCACTGGAGGGCATCACACAGGACGGGATGAGATACACAGGAGCATCACACAGGACGGGAAGAGATACACTGGAGACATCACACATGACGGGATGAGAACGACAGAGGGCAACACACAGGAGCGGGGATGGAGATACACTGGAGCATCACACATGACGGGATGAGATACACTGGAGCTGCACACAGGACAGGATGAGTAGCACTGTGAGTCATCACACTGGACGGTAAGAGATATACACTGGGGGCGGCACAGCGGAAAAACAGGGAAAAGATGAGATACACGTAGGCATCACACAGGACAGGATGATACACTGGAGCGGGCACACGTGACGGGATGAGATACACTGGAGGCGGCATCACAGGACGAGGATGAGTTGACACTGGAGCGCACACAGGACAGTATGAGATACACTGGGGCGGTCACACAAGACGGATGAGATACACTGTAGCGGGCACACAGGACGGGATGAATACACTGGAGGCAGCACAGCAGCCCGGGATTGAGATAGCACTGGAGCGCGATTCACACAGGACGTGATGAGATACACTGTAGGTCAGCACACATGGACGGGATGAGAATACACAGGAGCATCACACATGACGGGATGTAGATAGCACTGGAGCGTCACACAGGACGTGGATAGATACAGCTGGAGCGGCACACAGGACGGGATGAAAACACAGGAGGCGGCACACATAACTGGATGTAGATACACTGGAAGGTCGGGCACACATGACGGGAAGAGAATACACTGGAGCATCACACATGGACGTGATGACAGATACACTGAGCATCACACAGACGGGATTAGATAGCACTGGAGCGGCACACAGGACGGGATGAATACGACGTGGAGGCGGCAGCACAGTACGGAGATGTAGATACACTGGAGGACATCACACAGGACTTGATCAGATCCACTGGAGAGGCACACATGGAGCGGGATGAGATACAGCTGGAGGCATCACACATGGGGGGAAAAAATATAAGGAATAGAAAAGGGGGGGGGGGGGGGGAAAACAAAAAGGGAAGGACGGGATGAGATACAGCTGGAGCATCACACAGGACAGGATGAGATACACTGGAGCATCACACCGTGAGCGGGATAGATACACTGGAGCAGTCACACAGTACAGTGATGAGATACACTGGAGGGCATCACGACAGGACGGGATGGCAATACACTGGAGCACACACAGGACGATGTAGATATGCACTGGAGGCATCACACAGGACGCGGATGAGATAGCACTTGAGGCATCACACAGGACGGGATGATATATGTGCACTGGAGCGCACAATCAGGACGGGATTAGATACACTGGAGAGGGCATACAGGACGGGATTAAGAATAGCAGCATGAGAGGGCAGCACACGAGGACTGGGATGAGATACACTGGATCAATCACACAGACAGCGATGAGATACACTGGAGCGGCAGCACGTGACGGGATGAGATACACTGGATGCAGCACACAGGACGAGGAATGAGATACACTGGAGCCAGCACACCTTGACGGATGATATACTCTGGAGCAGCACACAGGACGGGATGAGATACACTGGAGGCATCACAGCAGGACGGGCATATGAGAATACACTCGGAGCATCCACACAGACGGGATGAGATACACTGGGAGGCACACACAGGACGGGATGAGATACAGCAGAGCGGCTGGCACGGGACAGGGATGAGATACAGCTGGAGAGGCAACACAGTACAGGCTGAGATACACTGGAGCAGCACATCAGGACGGGAGTGATATCCACACTGGAGGCTCACACAGGACAGGATGAGATACACTGGGCGCCACGTGACGGTATGAGATACACTGGAGCGTCACACAGGACGGGATGAGATACACTGTGGTCGGTCACACAGGACAGGTATGAGATACACTGGGGCGCACATCAGGACGGATGAATAGCACTGGAGGGGGCGGCACAACATGACGGGATTGATACACTGGATGCAGGCACACAGCACGGTGATGAGATACACTGAGCATCACACAGTACGGGATAGATAGCACTGGACGGCACACAGGACGGGATTGAGAATACACTGGAGCAGCACACAGAATGGATTGAGATCACTGGGTCATGGCACACAGAATGGTATGATATACACTGGAGGCAGGCACACAGGCGGGATGAGATAGCACGGAGCAATCACACAGGACTGGGTGGGGGGGAGGGGGGGGGGGAGGAATGAGATACACTGGAGCAATTCACACCAAGGATCGGGAATGAATACACTGGAGTCATCACACAGGACGGGATAAAATACACTGGAGCGCAGCACAGGACGTGATGAGAAATCACTGGAGCGGCACACAGGTGACGGATGAGATACACTGAGCATCACACAGGACGGGAACAGATATTCACTGGAGAGCACAGCAGGACGGGATGAGCATACACTGGACATCATCATGCAGGACGGGATTAGATACACTGGATCTGGTCCGCAGCCGGCTCGGATGAGAAACCCTTGAGGGGCCTCGCACAATGAACGGGGATGAGATACACAGTAGGGGTTAAAAAAAAAAGGGCGCATGACAGTGACGGGAATGAAGATAGCACAGGAGGTCATCGCGATCAGGACGTAATAGATACACTCGAGGGCATCATAAACACAGTGAGGGGATGAGATACACTGAGGCAGCACAACAGGACGGCTGAGATACCTGGAGGGCATCACAGCAGTACGGGATGAGATAACACTGGAGCGGGGAAGGGAAAAATGGGGGGGGGGGGGGGGGGGGGGGGTGGGGGGGGGGGGGGGGGGGGGGGGGGACACAGCGCACTAAACAATCATCTACAAACATTGTGAAGAACAACAATAATTAAAAAAAAAAAAAAAAAAAAAAAAAAAAATAAAAAAATGCACACAGTACGTATGAGATTACACTGGATCATCACACAGGTACGGGATGAGATACACTGGATGCGCCACAGGACGGATGAGATTACACTGTGAGGAGGGCACACATGACAGGATGAGATACACTGAGGGTCATCACACAGGACGGGATGAGATACACTGGAGCGTGCAGTAGCAGGACGGGATGATATACACTGGAGGCGCAGCACAGGACTGATGAATAGCACTGGAGCGGCACACAGAACGGGATGAGAATAGTACTGACGTGGCAGCACACAGGACGGGAATGAGAATACACTGAGGCAGCACACAGGACGTGATTAGATACACTTGCAGGCACACAGGACTGATTATATACACTGGGGCATCACACAGGACGAGGATCAGATACACTGGAGTCGGGCACACAGGACGGGATGTAGATAGTGCACTGAGCATCACACAGGACGGGAGATAGATATACACTTGGGCGGCACACAGGGACGGGATGAGATATCATCTGGAGGGTTGCAGGCCACACAGACAGGATGATGATAGCATCTGGGAGCATCAGCACAGGACGGGATGAAGATACACTAGGCAATCACACAGGACGGGATGATATACTCTGGAGCATCACACATGACTTGGGATGAGATACACTGGAGCATCACACAGGACAGGATGAGAAACACTGGAGCAGCGCACAGAAGACGGGATAGATACGACTGGATCAGCACACAGGACGATGATATACACTGGAGCAGCACACAGGACGGATGAGATAAGCACTGGAGCATCACACAGGACGTGGATGAGATACACTGAGGCATCGACACAGGACGGGATGAGATACACTGAGGCGCATCACAGGACGGATTAGATACCTGGAGCATCACACAGGACGGGTATGAGATACACTGTAGGCAGCACACAGGACAGGATGAGATACACTGGAGCATCACACAGAAAACTCCCAAAAAACCAAAAAAATATAAAAAAAAAAGACAGGATGAAGATACAAAGGAGCAGTGCACACAGGACGGGATGAGAAAGCAACTGTAGCAGGCACACAGGACGGGATTAGATACACTGGAGGCAGGCACACAGGACGTTCTGAATACACTGGAGCATCACACAGGGACGGAATGCAAGATAGCACTGTGTAGCGTGCGCACACAGGAGCGTTGGAATTAGATACACTGGGTGCGGCACACAGGACTGATGAAGTACAGCTGAGGCGGCACACATGATCTGGATGATATATCACGGAGGGCAGCACACAGGACGGGATTATATACACTGAGCAGCACAGCGGACGGATAGATACACTGGAGCTGCACACAGGACTGGATGAGGATACCCTTGAGCATCACACAGGACGGATAAGATACACAGGTAGTCAGGCACACAAGACAATGAGAATACACTGGAGCAGGCAGCACAGATGGACGGATGAGATACACTGGAGGCATCACACAAACAGGATGTTATACACTGGAGGCAGCACACAGGACGAGGGATGGATATACACTGTGGTCAGCAAACAGGACAGGATGAGATACACAGGAGGCAGCACACAGTACAGGAAGAATACACCGGACATCACACAGTACGGGATGAGATACACCGGACATCACACAGGACTGGATGAGAAACACTGGAAGTCATCATACGTGACGGGATGAGATACACTGGAGGGCGGCGGCACATTGACGGGATGAGATACACTGCGTGCAGCACACAGGACGGAATTAGATAGCACTGAGCGGCACACCAGGATGGGATGAGATACACTGGAGATGCACACAGGACCGGGATGAGATACAGCTGGGGGCAGCACACATACGGTGGATGAGATACCACTGGAGCATCACACAGTGACGGGATGAGATAGCACTGGAGGCATCACAGCAGGTACAGGGATCAGTACGGCTGGAGCAACACACAGGGACGGGATGAAGATACACTGGAGCGGCAGCATCAGGACGGATGAATACACTGGAGAGAGCACACAGACGGAGGATGAGATACACTGTGGGGCAGCACATCTGAGTACTGATGAGATACACTGGAGCATCACACAGGACGGGATGAGAATAACACTGGAGCATCAGCACAGACGGATGAGATACACTGGAGCAGCACACAGTACGGAAAAATAAGATTTTTTATATTTAAAAGAAAAAAAAGATTTAGATACACTGGAGCATGCACACGGGACAGGATGAGATACACTGGAGGGCACCACACGGGACTTGATGAGATACACTGGAAGCATCACACAGGACGGATAAGTGATACACTGAAGCATGCACACAGGAAGGGATGAGATAGCACTGGAGGGCTCATACTGACGGGATGAGATAGCACTGGGGCGAGCAGCACACATAGAGACGGATGAGATATTCACTGGAGCGTTCACACAGACTGATGAGATACACTGGAAGGCACACATGACGGGATGGTGGATACACTGGGGCAGCACACAGGACCTGGATGATATACACTGTACATCACTACAGGACGGGATGATAAACACGGGAGCATCAACACAGACTGGATGAGATATCACTGAGCGGCACCCAGGACGGGAATGCAATACACAGGAGCGGCACACAGGACATTGATGAATACACTGCGAGGGGGGACATCACACAGGACGGGATGAATACACGTGGAGCATCACAGGCAGGACGGATGAGATACACTGTGACAAGTCATCACACAAGGACGGGATGAGATATCACTGGAGTCATCACACAGGACGGATGAGATACACTGGGGGTCAGCACACAGGACGTGGAAGAGATACACTGCGCACGGCACACAGGACGGTGATGAGATACACTTGGAGAGGCACACCAGGACGGGATAATACACTGGAGGCATCACACAGTACGAGGATGAGATACCACTGGTGAGGCATCACACAAGTGACGTGATGAGATACACTGTGAGCGTCACACAGGACGTGGATGAGAATACACTGGAAGGCATCGTCACACAGGTACGTGGATGAAGATACACCTGGCGGCATCACACAGGACGGGATGGCATACGCTGGATGGAGTCAGCGCAGGCAGGACAGGGAAGAGATAGAGCTGGAGCATCCACACAGGACAGGATTAGATAGCACTGGAGCAGCACACAGGACTGGGATGTATACACTGGAGAACGGCAACACAGTACTGGGATGAAGATACACTGTGAGAGGCACAGCAGTACGGGATGAGATACACTGGGGCAGGCACACAAGGACTGGGTAATGAGATACACTGGAGCATCACACAGGACTGGGATGGAGATAGCACTTGTGAGGCGGCACACAGGACGGGATGGCAATACAGCTGGGGCACTCACACGGGACGGATGAGATACACTTGGGGCATCCACACTGTGGGGGGGGAAACGGGATTGAAATAACACTGAGTCATCTCACAGGACGGGATGAGATACACAAGGACAGCACATCAGGACGTGTTATGGAGATAGCACTGGAAAATAGGGCACACAGGACGGATGCAGAAGCACTGGTGGCAGCACACAGGACGGATGGAGATACACTGGAGGGGCAGCACACAGGATCAGGATGAATACACTGAGGCATCACACAGGACGTGATGCAGATACACGGAGCATCACACAGGACGGGAATGAGATACACTGGAGCAGCACACAGGACTGTATGAGGATACACTGGAGCATCACACAGGACGGGAATCAATACAGCTGGAGCATCACACAGAACGGATGAGATACACTCGGAGGCAGCACACAGGACGGGATGTTGAGATACAGCGTCGGAGGCAGGCACACAGGACGGGATGAGATACACTGGAACAGCACACAACGGATGAGATAGCACTGGAGGGGCAGACACACAGACAGGATGAGATACACTGGAGGCGGCACACAGACGGGTGAGATAGAAAGGTGTGTAAGGGGGGGGGGTGGGTGGGGGGGGGGGGGGGGGGCACTGGATGGCGTCACACAGGACGGAAAGAATACACTGGAGCGTCACACAGGACAGATGGAGATATCACTGGAGCATCACACAGGACGGGATGAGATACACGGGAGCATCATCACAGGACGAAGAGATACACAGGGAGCATCACACAGGACGGATGATGATACACTTGTGGGCATTCACACAGGACGGAGATGAATACACTGGAGCATCACACAGAGACGGGATGAGAATACACTGGATCATCACACAGGACTGGTTCATGAGATACACTTGGAGCAGCACACAAGGGAGCGGGATTGGGGGGGGAAAAAAGGGGGAGTGGGGGGAAAAAGGGAGGGAGAGGGGGAGGGGGTGAGGGGGGGGACGGGATGAATACAGCTGGAGCATCACACAGGAGGGATGCATATACAACTGGAGAGACAACACAGGACGGGATGAGATACACTGGAGCATCACACAGGACGGGATGAGATACCGACTCGGAGCAGGCACACAGGACGGGATAGATACAGCTGGAACATCAAACCAGACGGGATGAGATACAGCTGGAGCATCAGCACATGACGGGATGAGAAACACTAGGGTCGGCAGCACATGACAGCGGATTGAGATACGAACTGGAGTCATCACACAGGACAGATTAGTATACACTGAGCAGCACACGGGACAGATTGAGATACACTGGAAGCGTCACACGTGACGGATGAGATACACTGGAAGGCGGCGCACAGGACGGGGATGAGATACACTTGAGTCGGCACACAGACAGATGAGATACACTGGAGGCGGGCACACCGAGTACGGGATAAGAGATACACTGGAGGGCGCACACAGGACGGATGAGATACGTACTGGTAGCATCACAAGGACAGGGATGAGATACACTGGAGCATCACACGGGACAGGATTAGATACACTGGAGCAATCACACAGGACGGTGGATGAGATACAGCTGGAGCGGGCGGCAAGGAGGTGGATGAATACACTGGAGCGGCACACAGGACGGGATGGAGATACAGCTGGAGCAGCACACAGGACGGGATGAGAATACACTGGAGGCAGCACACAGAAAAAAATGAAAAAAAAAAAGATAAAAAAAAAAAAAAAGACTGGATAGCATACACTGGAGCATCACACAGACGGGATGAGATACACTGGAAGGCACTCACAACAGGACGGGATGTAGAAAAGCATCTGGAGAGGCACACCAGGATGGGATGAAAAACACTGGAGCGCACACAGGACGGGATGTGATACACTGGAGCGGGCACACAGGACGGGATAGATAACACTGGACATCAGCACAGGAGCGGAATGAGAAACACTGGAGCATCACACAGGACGGGATGAGATACAGCTGGAGGCGCACACAGGACTGGGAGATATACACAGTGAGCGGCACACAAGGAGCGGGATGAGATAGCACTGTGAGCAGCACACAGTAACTGGATGAAGATAACACCTGGAGGCATCACACAGTACGGATAGATACGACTGAGCATCACACAGACGGGAAGATATACACTGGAGCGGCACACAGGACGGAGATATAATACACTGGAGGCATCACCCAGGACGGGATGAGATACACTGTAGGCATCACACAGGACGGATGAGATATACTACTGGAGCGCACACAGGTACGGCGATGAGATACCCAGGAGCGGAACACAGGAACTCGGATGAATTCACTGGAGCAGCACACAGGACAGTGGATGAGATATCACTGGATCATCACACAGGACGGGATGAGGAATACACTGGAGGCGGCACACAGGACGGTATGATATATCACTGGAGCGCAGCACAGGACGGATGCAGATACACTGGAGCAGCACACAGACGGGATAGATACCCTGTGAGCATCACACTAGGACGGGATGAGATACACTGGAGCATCACACAGAACGGGAGAGATATACACTGGAGTCGGCACACAGACGGGATGAGATACACTGGGGCGGTTACACAGGAGCGGATGAGATACACTGATCTGCACACAAGGAACGTGGTATAGAGATATCACGGTGGAGTTCAGCACACAGGACGGGATGAGATACACTGGAGGCATCACACAAGGACGGGATGAGATACACAGGGGCGGCACACAGGACGGATTAGATACACTGGAGCAGCCACACAGGACGGATGATATACACTGGAGAGGCACACAGGACGGGATGAGATACACTGGAGAGGCACACAGACGGGAAAGAAATTGCACTGAGAGCGGCACACAGGACAGGAATGAGATAACACTGTGAGCAGGCACACACGACATGATGAGATACACTGGAGCATCACACAACGGGAAAGAGATACACTGGAGGTGCATGCACACAGACGGATGAGATAGCACTGTGGAGGGCATCCCGCACACAGACGGGAAAAGATACACTGGAGCATCACACAGGACGGATGAGATACACTGGATCAGGCATCACTAGTACGGGAGATATAAACACTTGTAGGGGGCAGCACACAGAACGGGATGAATACACTGGAGCATCCACAGGACGTGATGAGATACACATTGAGCCTTCGCACAGACGGATGAGATACACTGGAGTCATCGGCACATTGACGGGATGAGATACACAGTGGAGCGGCGGCAACAGGACGGGATGAGATACACTTGAGCGGACAACAGAGACGGGATGAAGATACACTGGATCGCACACAAGGGGGGGGAAGGGACGGGATGAGATAGGTGGGGGTGTGGTGGTTGTGTTTGGGGGGTTTGTGTTTCACTGGGGCGGCAAACACAGGAGGGATGAGATACACTGGAGAGCTGCACACAGGACAGAGTGAGATAGCACTGGATGGCGGCACAGCAGGACTTGGATTGAGATACATCAGAGCAGCACACAGGACGGTATGAGATACACTGGAGGCAGCACACCATGACGTGAATGAGATACAGATCTTGGACATCGTCACAGGACGGATGAGATACACTGGAGCATCGGCACAGGACGGGATTAGATACACTGGAGGGGACAGCGCACAGGACGGGATGAGATACACCGGAGCAGCGCAGCAGGACGGGATAGAGATACACTGGAGCATCGCACAGACAGGATGAGATACACCGGGGAGGGGTCGGCACAGGTCGGGAATAGATATCACTGGAGGCAGCGGCACGAGGACGGGGATGAGATACGCAACTGGAGCGCAACACAGGACGGGATGAATACACTGGAGCGGCACACAGGACTTGAATTAGATAGCACGGAGCGGCACACAGACTGGAAGAAATCACACTGGGGGGCGGCACACAGGACGAGGATGGATATACACCGGGAGCAGGTCACACAGACAGGGATGAGATACCCCGGAGCAGGCACACAGGACTGGTTGAGATACATCTGGAGCATCGGCACAGGACGGGATGATATAGCACTTGAGCATCACACAGTTACGGGATGAGTATACAGCTGGAGGGCATCACACAGGACGCGGATGAGATACACGTGGAGCATCACACAGGACGGGAATGAGTATACCTGAGCACGCACAGGACGGGAATGTAGATATGCACTGGAGGCAGCACACAGAACTGGAAGAGATACACTAGGAGCATCACACAGGACGGGATTGAAGATACACTGGACGGCACACAGTACGGGATGAGATACACTGGAGCATCACACAGGACGGGCTGAGTACACTGGAGTGTCATCACACAGGACGTGGGATTAGATACATCTGGAGTCACGCACAGGAGACGGGATAGATACACTTGGAGGCAGCACACAGGATCGGGATGAGATACACTGAGGCATCACACGAGGACGATGATCAGATACACTGGATCAGCACACAGGACAGGGATCAGATACAATGGAGTCAGCACAGCAGGACGTGATTGAGATCAACTGGAGCAGGCACACAGACAAGGATGAGATACACTGTTAGCATCACACAGGACGGGATCAGTAGCACTGGAGCGCACACAGGACAGGAATTAGATACACGGTGGGGCAGGGCACACAGACGAGGAAAAAAAAAAAAAAATGAATATCACTTGAAGTGCTGCACATAGGACGTGATGATATATCACTGGAGCAGGGGCACACCAGGACGGTATGAATAGCACATAAGGGGCATCACACATGACGGTATTAGAGACATCTGGAGCATCAGCACAGGACGGTATGAAAAGCACTGGAGCAGCGCACAGAGCTGATGTGATATCACTGGAGCACGCACAGGACGGGGATGATATACAGCGTGGAGGCGGCAGGCACAGTGACAGGATGATGATACATCCTGTAGGCATCACACGGGGATGCGGGATGAGAAACACGGATGCAGGCACACAGGATGGATTAGATACACGGGAGCATCACACGTGACAGGATTAGATACACATGGAGCAGCACACAGCACATGATGATATACTGCTATCAGCACGACAGCACAGGATGAATACACTAGAGTGTCAGGTGGTCATCACAGGACTGGATGAGATACACTGGCGCATCACACAGGACAGGATTGACAACACTGGTATTCAGGCACACGTGACAGGATATGGATACACTGGAGCATCTCACAGTGAGCGGTGAAGAGAATACACTGGGGCAGGTCACACAGTACGGAGTGAGATACACAGGGCAGGCACACAGGACTGGTTGGGTGTAAGGATAGAGATACACTGGAGCAGGCACACAGGACAGGATGAGATACACTGGAAGCATCACACAGGACGGGATGGATACACTGGAGCGGTCACACCGGACAGGAATAGAGGATACACTGGAGGTGGCATCACACGGTGACGGGATGAGATACACTGGAGTGCATCACACAGGACAGGATAGATACACTGGAGGCAGCACACACACAGGATGAATACACTAGGAGCGGCCACACAGTACGGGATGAGATACGACTGGAGGGCAGCACACAGGACGGGATGAGATACACTGGAGAAGCACACAGGACGGGATTGAGATACCACTGGAGTGCAGCACACAGATCGGTATGAGAAGTACACTGGATGCAGCACACAGGACGGGATTTGAGATAGCACTGGAGGTGGCGGCAGCACAGGACAGGGATGATATACACTGTAGCAGCACACAGGACGGATGAGATACACTGTAGGGGTGCAGCATCACAGGACGGGATGAATACGCTGGAGCAGCACACAGGACCGGATGAGATACAGCTGGCAGGGTCTGCACACAGGACAGGATGATAAACACTGTGAGCATCACACTTGAGCGGATGAGATACACTGGGCAGCACACAGGACCAGGATGAGATACAATGGGGCATCACACAGGACGGGATGAGATACACCGGATGACAGGGCACACAGACGAGGATCAGATACACTGCGGCAGCACACAAGACAGGATGAGATACACTGGAGCAGCACACATGACGGAATGTGATACCACCGTAGGCAGCACACAGAACAGATGATATACACTGGGGGCATCACACATGGGGAGGGGGGGAACGGGATGAGAGATACACTGGAGCAGCACACGTGACGGGATTAGATACATTGCTGCTTCACCTGACTGCCCTGGTTTCCCTCCTTCTTCACCGGACACATTTTCCTTTTCCTTAGCACACGCGGCTTTGAACTGTAGACCTTTTTTTCCACTTGGTTATTCTATTCGATTTTTCCATAATACTTTAAGCTTAATTTTTCTAGGATTTTTTTTTTACTATTTTCTCTTCTAAAAAAGGAGTCTGTTTTTTACATTTTTTTATTAACTTTTTTTTTAACAACAAAAGTGGCACGAAAATAAAATGTGTAATTGCGTCACTTTTCCATCACGGTGTTTATATATAAGTGACATACAGTTTTACGGTCGTTGGGGGCGGGGCTAAAAGTTGCGGGAGAGATTGGACAGGTCTGTAGCTATAGCAACCAGTGCTGGCAGCCTTTCAGAAGAGATCGGACAGGTCTGTAACTATAGTGACCAGCGCTGGCAGCCTATCGGTATCGATAAAACAGGTCTGTAGCTATAGCGCCCAGTGCCTGCAGCCTATCAAGAGAGATGGAACAGGTCTGTAGCTATAGCAACCAGTGCCTGCAGCCTATCCGGAGAGATGGAACAGGTCTGTAGCTATAGCGACTAGCGCTGGCAGCCTATCAGGAGAGATCGAACAGGTCTGTAGCTATAGTGACCAGTGCTGGCAGCCTATCAAGAGAGAAAGAACAGGTCTGTAGCTATAGCGACCAGTGCTGGCAGCCTATCAGGAGAGATCGAACAGGTCTGTAGCTATAGTAACCAGTGCTGGCAGCCTATCAGGAGAGATGGAACAGGTCTGTAGCTATAGCGACCTGAGGAGCTGATGCAGCCCATACAAGAGGAGATATCTGGGAATAGGTAGGACACTGTTAATGGACACGTATTGCAGAGTGATTTGTACAGTATAATATATTACAGGAGCTATTACAGTACAATATATTACAGTACGACATATTACATGATTTATTACAGTACAGTATTATAGTATAATATAATACAGGCTATATGACAGTACAATATACTACAGTACGATACAGTGAGCGCAGCATAATTAAAGGGCTCTCCCCTGCTCTGTCGGGTGATTGGGACTCCCAGTGACCCGACAGAGCTCGGGGAACGCTGCACAGTCAGCCCTGGGGACCTAGAGTAGCCTTAGGACTGTCTGTGTAAGAAGTCGAAGATCAGGGCAGACTGTGTGCTGCCCTGTCTGCTGCCTGTGTCTGACACAGAGGTATTAGCATATATGAATATGCTAATACATTACTAAGTGTAAAAAAAATGTAACACAGTTCTCCCTTCATGGAATTTAAAAAAAAAAGGTAAAAAACATAAAGTGTAGAAAAAATAAATAATAAAATAAAAATAAATCTTTAATAAATAATTGTGCATACACAAGAGCCAGCAGACCTTGGTTTCACTATCGATTTTAACAGCTCAGAGGGGAGTAAACGCAGAGTGTGCAGGCAGCCAATCACAGCGTAGGGGGCGTGGCGGGCGTTTCCTGTCAGGGCGTATCCCAACAGGCTGAATGAAATGTCGCCAGCCAAATCACAGTGCAGGGGGCGTGTCTAGGGCGTAGGGAACCGTCCAGGGGGACGTTCCGACCAGCAACAGCAGAAATAGAAGACAGATTTACAGAGAAGCTCATATCTGCTAAACCAAGTGACAGAGGTAATGCAACCCAATTACAAAAGTGCTTATTTTTACTGTCCCCATAATCTGAGACATGACCTTTGTAACGATAAAACCCCTTTAAGCAGGAGGGCAGTGAAGAGGCACTAAAAAGCTATTAGGAAAAAAATAAAATATGTTTAATGATAAAGACATCAAAGCTGGAGACAGAAAGACAGATTCAAAAGAGAGTAAAATATATTTTAACTCTATAAATAGTAAAAAGATTAAAATGGAAAATGTTGGCCCTTTGCAAAGTAGTGAGGGAGGTGAAGTAGAGGGCAATGTTAAGAAAGCAAACCTATTAAAAAAATTTTCTCCACCGTATTTACCAAGCACAATGTTGCTGTTCCCATTGATGAGCAGAGGGAGGAGGTAAACTCCAACTTAAATGTGCCTTGTTTAACCCAGGAAGAAGTGCAGCTCCGTCTTAAGAAAATTAAAATAGACAAATCCCCAGGTCCTCATGGTTTACACCCCCGTGTCCTAAGGGAGCTAAGTGATGTCATAGACAGGCCCCTATTCTTAATATTTATGGACTGTCTAATAACGGGGTATGTCCCAGGTGATTGGCACATAGCAAATGTGGTGCCAATATTCAAAAAGGGGTCAAAAAATGATCCTGGAAACTATAGGCCGGTAAGCTTAACCTCTGTTGTGGGTAAAATGTTTGAAGGTTTTATAAAAGATGTTATTCTGGAGTATCTCACTGAAAATAAATGTATATGGCACGATGACTCTAGGAAAGGAAGGTGGAGAGAGAATTACCTGCAATGCGCTGACCCTTTAAATTCAGGAGACTACCTCTTGCGCACATCTAGTAGCTGGCATGGAAAGTGTGTCCAGAAGCAGGAGGAGACAAAGCAGCGCGGTGATCAAGGAGGAAGCATGAGATAATAGGTTTTACCTCTGGAACACTTGAACACTTCATGTCACGGATTTCCTTCACTTCATAGGTATCTTCAGTACTAGAAAGTGTGGCAGGGGAAACCACTTTCTGCGAGTAGCGATTAAGAATCAATGGCTTCAGGAGAGACACATGAAATGAATTGGGGATGAGGGAGGGCGGGAGGCGAAGTTTGGAGGATACTGGGTTGATCTGCTGTAGAACAGAGAAAGGACCAAGGTAACGTGGAGCAAACTTCAAACTGGGCACTCGGAGGCGGATGTGCTTGAAATAGAGCCAGACTTTATCCCCGGTTGGAATGGGGATGGCGCTCTACGTCTCGTCGGCTTGTGTCTTAATACTGGCGGAAGCTAGACATACATTTTGAACGGTGAGTCGCCAAATTTGAAGGAAGTTGCGTACTAGAACCTTGGCTGCAGGAACTTCCGAGGAGGTAGCAAGTGGCAGAGTAAGACGAGGATGCTGGCCAATCAACACATAGAAAGGAGACTCCCCAGAGGACTCGCTAGGACGGTTGTTGTAGGCGAACTCTGCCCAGGGCAGCAGAGAGACCCAATCGTCTTGCCGAGCCGAGGTAAATTGGGGCAGATCATTCACCAGGATCTGGTTGACCCTTTCCACTTGGCCATAGGACTGCGGATCGTAGGCCAATGAGAAATCTAGTTTAATTTTCAGAAGAGAACACAAGGCACGCCAAGAGGTGAACTGTACTCCTCTATCTGAGAAGGTTGAAGGCATCCCATATAAACAGAAGATATGCTGCATGAACAATGTAGGCAGCTGCAGAGTCTATGGAAGTCCTGGTAGAGGTGTAATGCACCATTTTGGAGAAAACGGTCCATAAACCCCAATAACCGACATCCCCCGGGGGACGAAAAGGCAGTTTGAAAACCATACGATGTGGCTCCTGGTATTTCTGGCACCCGGGAGGGGGAGAGGGGGAAAAAAGGGGGTGCGAGAGAGTCTTATTCGGGTACAACGGCCCCAAAATCCCGGGGCCCCCGCGGAGGGGGGGCCCCGTATGTAATTTTTGCAGTACCTAGGGGGGGAAACTTGGAGGATGATCCAGGACAAAATATGCTTTGTTGGGGAAAAGGGGCCCTGAAGGTCCTCCTTTTGGGAATTTCTTGCAACTTTATGGGGGCAACATGGACGAGGCGGTCAGGTGGAATAAGGTACTGTGGTTCAGAATCAGAGGCATCCCTGGAATGGCAACCATAAAAAAGTAGAAATCCAACACAAATTTAAATTTTACCCTACCCATTCGCATGGTTATTTTATCAAAACCTTTCATGATATAGTTAGTGACGAGCTACAAAAAATAGACCCCATAAAAAACCATTCTAATTTAACGACCGGGGAATCCAATGCTCTAAAAACCTTACAAAAAACCGCATCAATCATAATTAGACCGGCTGGTAAAGGAGGAGGCATAGTGATCATGGATCAGGAATATTATCATGACGAGGTTATTAGAATCCTCTCCGATAACACTTATTACGAAATTTGTAAAAATGATCCTTTCCCTCTTACTCAGAATAAGCTTACATTTCATTTTTATTAAGGAACCCAACTTTGCATTTTTTTTTTTCCAACATGTTTTTATTGAAAATTTTTGAAATGGTAAAACATCAAGTACAAACCAATGGGGGACAAATACATTGGAATATACAGTTCCTCTCCCCTGTAGGACATGGTCATCGCGTTTGCGGTGAAGGTAAGAGAGAAAGAAAGAAGGATGCCTTGTCAATGGATACATAATAACAAGAGCCACCACATTTAATCATCGGATACTGCTTGGGGATGATCGGTACAACTAGTAATTTGAAAAGGGATTGTGTATTAGCGATAACTTTTGACATACACTCACCGGCCACTTTATTAGGTACACCTGTCCAACTGCTCGTTAACACTTAATTTCTAATCAGCCAATCACATGGCGGCAACTCTGTGCATTTAGGCATGTAGACATGGTCAAGACAATCTCCTGCAGTTCAAACCGAGCATCAGTTATGGGGGAAGAAAGGGTGATTTGAGTGCCTCTTGAACGTGGCATGGTTGTTGGTCCCCAGAAGGGCTGGTCTGAGTATTTCAGAAATGCTGATCTCCTGGGATTTCACGCAACCAACCATCTCTTAGGGTTTACAGAGAATGGTCGAAAAGAAAAAACATCCAAAGTGAGCGGCAAGTCCTGTGGGCGGAAATGCCTTGTTGATGCCAGAGGTCAAGGAGAAGGGGGCAGACTGGTTCGAGCTGTTTGATAGGCATCAGTGACTCAAATAGCCACCCGTTACAACCAAGGTAGGCAGAAAGAGCTTCTGAACGCACAGTTACGGCGAAACTTTGAGGCAGAGGGGGTACAGCAGCAGAAGACCACCGGGTGCCACTCCTTTCAGCTAAGAACAGGAAACTGAGGCTCCAATTTGCCCAAGCTCATTCGAAATTGGACAGTAGAAGATTGGAAAAACGTTGCCTGGTCTGATGAGTCTCTATTTCGCTGCGACATTCGGATGGTAGGGTCAGAATTTTGGGCGTCAACAACATGAAAGCATGGATCCATCCTGCCTTGTATCAACGGTTCAGGTGGGGGTGGTGGTGTCTGGTGTGGGGAATATTTTCTTGGCACTCTTTGGGCCCTTGGTCCCAATTGAGCTCGTTGCAACCCTGTGGATCTATGCCACGAAGAATTGGGGCAGTTCTGAAGGCAAAAGGGGTCCACCCGTTCTAGCATGTGTACCTAATAAGTGGCCGGGGTGTTGTGTTTTTTGTACATAAGAAAGCGAGTTGCCAATACTCTCAAAGATGGCAGTGGTTTCGACTTCGGGTAGAAGCAGGTGGGGGGAAGGTAGAGTGAGTGTCACCCAGTAATGCGATCCCACGGGTTTCCCCGGCCATGGTTTCAGCAGGTGGAATTTTGTTTTTGGGTCTATTAGTGTTACTTAAGAACGGAGGCAAGTGCCATGAGCTAGGTGGTCGCATCCCGGGGTGACATTGTTAAGTTTGGGGAGAGTATCATAGTTCCACAAAAGAAGAGAATTACGGGTGGGGGGGGGGGTAGCCCGGGAGAGGGGAAGCGTTTGGCACATCCGTGAGAGAATGAGAGACCCACCGTCACTTTTGCATTTTGACAGCACCACAGTACTAAAGAGCAAAATATCACCAGTTAGGGTCGTCTCCTGCGATTTGGTATTCCAAGTACCAAGTGGTGAGGCTGAAGCATTGTATGAGTTTTGAACGAATATGAGCCGGGACTAGAACAATAACATTTTTCCGTAATTGATAGAAGTGTTTGCCTTTTTGTTCTTTGTAAAGGGAGGTGTCGATCCAGTCCATCCGGAATAGATGTGATTATTTGTCTAAAAACAATTTATGTGCTGGCGGGGAAGGGTGGATCCAGCAGTGCAGAATGGATTTTCTTGCAGCTGCTGATATATAGTATAGTAGTTTCTTTTGGTACCCAAGGAGGCTGGGGGACCCGGCAGGGAGGATGCCGAATATGTACCAATCTGGAGAGTCAGGGCAAAATGGGAGCAGATGTGTAGTCACAAAAGAGCGTATCCGGGACCAGAATGCTTAGATGGAGGGGCAGGACCACAGGCAATGCAAAAGATCAGCATGTGGAGAAAGGCATTTGGGACATGCATGTGAGGGAGAGATACCCATTAAATGTCCCCTGTGTGGGGATATGTATGTCCTGTGGGCAATGCGGAATGCCATTTCCCAGTAGGACATGGAGGGAATACATTTTGTTGCCATTGTTAGAGAGGCGAGGATGTCTTCTGAAGAGATGGAGTCAAGTAATTGCGGCCACACAGATAGCCCTTGTTGTCTGGTAGTATAGTCTAAAGGGGAGCGGAGTGAATTGTAGTATCGTGTGATTTGGCCTTTTGCCTTGTAGACGGGTAATGTTAGTGTTGTTAAGGGGTCAGCCCAGTCCCGATCCGTGAGGTGTTTGATGACTTCTTGCAAGTAACTGCAGGCTTGCAGGAAATAAAACGGGTGCTCACCGATGGAGGGGTATTTCAATTTGGCTTCATTAAAAAGGAGAGGTTTCACTTTGCATTTTTTTATCTAAAAAAATTGAGTCAGCTTTCTCATTAAATTGATCTTTATCTACAATCATATGTAACAAAACTACCGAGTTATTTAAAGGACTCTGGCCTAAGTTCTAAACTTGAACTGTGTGACAATTGTACTTTGATTACCATGGACGTCACAGCCCTCTACATGAATTGGGTCTGGAATGTATTAACCCCTTAAGGACCCTGGACGTAGGAATACGTTTCAAGGTCCATAAGGGGCTTTCCCAGGGGATCGCTCCACGACACCCCTCTCCCCCCGCACAGCCGCCTGGTGTTAGCGGCTAATCGCTGCTAACACCCGGCCGTTACAACGGGCAGCGTCGCCCCCTGCGCTGTTTAACCCCTTAAGGACCCAGCCCTATTTTTGAAATCTGACATGTGTCCATTTATGTGAGAATAACTTTTTTTACACTTTTACCTATCCATGTGATTCAGAGACTGTTTTCTCGTGACACATTGTGCTTTAAGTTAGTAAGAAATTTTTATCGATACAATCCTTGTTTGTTTGTGAAAAATATCAAAATTTCATGAAAATTTGGAAAAATTAGCGATTTTGAAAGTTGCAAATTTCTGCGTGCAAGACAGTAATTATTCCCCCCAAAATAGTTTTTTTACTAGCATCTACCATATTTCCACTATTGGTTGGATTCATTTTTTTATTTTCTTTTTTTTTTTTTTACGACATTAGAGGGCTTAGAAATTTAGTAGTATTTTTCACAATTTCAAAAAATTTGCAATATACATTTTTTTAGGGACCACTTTCCCGTTCGACTTGGCTTTGGAGGCCTGCATGTTAGATACCCCCATAAATAATGCCATCTAAGAAACTAGACCCCTTAACATATTTACAACACTATTTAGGAAGTTTGATAACCCTTCAGAAAATTTCAACAGAAATTAAAGCAAAGTGGGGGTGAAAATTTCTAAATTTCACTTTTTTTGAGATTTTCAATATTTATCCATTATTCATGGAATACGGTTAAATGTGACTAGGTAAAATGCAACTTAATATCAATTCCCCAGGTCTGCCATTTTTAGAGATATCCCATATGTGGCCCTAGTGCAGTATTTTGGCTCAACCATAAGCCCCAGAAAGGAGGAGCACCTACCGGACTCTGAGGTCCTCATTTTAATACGATTTTATTTAGGTGCCATTTCAGGTTTGGGGGCACCTAAGATGCTAAAACTTAATAAACACCCTAAATAGACCAATATTGGAAACTAAACCCTTAAGGAATATATCAGGGGGGTATTGAGTATATAGACCCCACAGGTGATTCACAAATTTTTTTTAGCATAAGGCTGTGAAAAGTAAAAAAAAATTTTTTTCCAATAATCTTCAATTTTTAGCTTAAAATGTTTCATATATACAAGGAATCCCGGAAAAAAAGAACCCTAAAACTTTGTTACACAATTTCTTCCAAGTTCGGCAATATGTGGATGTAAACTTCTGTTTGGTCGCATGGCAGGGCGTACAAGGGGAGGAGCCCCTATTTGGCTTTTGGAACGCAGATTTTTTGGGGGGGCCATGTCAATTTGCAAAGCCCCCAAAGTAGCAGAACAGGCGAAACCTTCCGATAGTCGCCCCTTTTTGGATTCAACACCATCAGGGATCTCATCTAGGGGTGTATTCTGCTTTTTAGGCACACAGGTGTTCCTAGTTTTTTTTTAGAAATTGGGCAATGAAAATGGGAGGAAAAACGCAGTTCGGTCATTGTTTTTTGAGTTTAAATTTTACAGCATTCGCCGGGGGCAGTGTAAATGATGTGATAACTTTACTATGGGGGTCGGTACACTTACAATGATATAGATTTTATATAGTTTTTTCTGTTTTATTACTTTTACACAGTAGAAATACATCTATAAAAAATTGCGTTTTGGGGGCGTGGCCTGCTATGCTGCTGGAGAGACGTGTGTAGGAGAGCTCCTCCAGGGCACACAGTATAATTGGGGCTTAAACCCTGCATAATGGGGTCAAAAGTGGGAAAAGAGGAGCAGGGCCTCACCAGGACATCCAGAAGAAGATCTGCTAATTTCAAACTTCTTTGCCCGCTGGCGGAGCAAAGCACCGAATCCCGGGACAGCTCTCTGCACCGGGCGCCATCTTGGGAGCGAGGAACGAGGCAGAGTCATCAGCCCGGCCCGCGCGGAGAGAGCACAGGGCGGAGAACAAGACAGGCAGACCCTTCGGCTGACACTCCCGGGCCCTTTTCCGCTTCCAGCCAGAAACCCGTGGAGGGTGAGAAGAGCCGGCGGCAGCCTGCGACTCCTGCTGCAGATACAGGACGGCGCGCGGGAGATCGCGCGCGGAGGCCCCGCAGCACAGACGCGCTGAGTGCCGGAGCGCCGGAGCAAGGTACAGGCCAGATGAGCCTATTAAGGGGGGCGGCTGCTTCTCCCATATACTGCCCGGCGGACACACAGAGAGGGGAGCTGGATAAGAGGCCCCTGCCTGCTATGGGGACCTTAGGAACGGCTGGTGGCGATGATCTAGTGCTGCCCAGGGATGATGAGGGCAGTAGTTCCCCCCACAGTGACTCGGTTCTCATGAGGCAATATGGAGGGACGGGGAATCCTCAGTGCTTTGCCCCTGCACATACTCAGGACAGGGGAATGGGCCCTGGAGCTAGTCCCTCTCTGTTTGCCTCACTGAGCCCGGCAGTTTCACCCAGCCGGATGTCTGGGATGCAGTCCCCTACCACTGAAGGGCGGTATCCGACAGACCTCAATCCCAGTCAGCCATCTGACACATCTGCTGGGGGCATCTCACATAGACTTTCATCTCAGCAACGTGAGTCGCACGAAGTGCTCCCTACGGCCAAGCA